>CAJUYI010003819.1:37719-53561 GCA_910591695.1 Galerucella pusilla | reverse complement strand
ATTTTTCGAGCAAGTGTTTTAAAGACCAGTTATCCACGAATACTTTACGCTATTTTTTTTTAATGGTGCACTTTGAAATTATAAATACTGGTCTATAACTACCACAACAACAAGAAATGGAAGTCATAGATAGAAATAAGAACTAAATGTCAAATAGTTGAATTCGTGATGTATATGATTTATACCTTGCGTTGTCATGGAAATGAGAAAAACATAAACTTATTTGTATTTTGATGGAAGTTCAACCTTATTGAGCTCTGTGAATGTCAATAGTATTAATTTAAATACCATTTCCTAAGATTTGAAAAATCGAAATATTAATATTTCAAACAATACCAACGGCACTTTCCATTTCAGTTTATAAATTTGACATTGTTAAATATTGTTCGAATAAAAGTTTTGACATTACAAACTACTCCTGTCAGATCAATAATAAAAAAATTGTCATTCTCGAGATGTTGCCTCGGTAACTTTACAACACGCGCCGTTTTTTAAAGTTCGATTTAAACACGCTGAGGCGTGCTTTAAATAGGTAAAATGGTTCACCAATAAAAAAATATATATTTTTTGAATAATCTTTCTCTAATTGGAATGAGCTTGTATAATGTTGTGGAATAGTATCCAGGAAGTGTGGAAGTACGGAGACATGTCAAATGTCGTTAGTTTCGTTGGAGGTTATGGGGGGGGGGGAGGTAGAATGTGTCTACGAATAGGGGCGCACGGGGAATACTTGCATTGGGGCGCAGTCAAGACTAGTTACGCCACTGATACTTACGACAAATACGAAGGTGAACGAAACTTGAGACACCAAAGCTTAATTAAAGAAGACATACAGACATACTGGCGCAAGTGCGTGGATAAAGGGATAACGCTTACACGTTTAAGAGTGAGGTCCTGTGGGAATCACGGGGGTGGTGGAATGTTCTATTTCGCTCCAACTCGCCTAGGAGTGGCTGTCTAATGAACGGGCTTTTTTCACAGAGATACTACAAATAGTGGCAACAAGCCAGCTTCGAACCCGTCAGCATATAAGTAGGAGGTTTATGCTGTCTTTTTCTAATAGCGTGTATGCTATAAATACACAAACAAAGACAGAAAAACCTCTGATCGTCTCTCTCTTTCGCTCTCACCAGAGTTCAGAAGGACATTCCCACTTACAGAGCGCCCTAAGGCTTGTTTCCTCTAATATGTAGTATCTCTATGGCTTTCTTACGCATACATGCAAGCACCAAACGCATCTGTACAGAGCATTTACATGGCTTGCAAGAGCAGTAGTGGGAGGTAACATTGAAAATGAATTTGTGCGCATGGGGGCGGGGCCGCCATCACATTTGGAGATTGCAGTATGTGTGTGTGCTTCCCACAAATGATCTGTTAAATAAACAATTTGGCAAACAAAATAATCTTTTTATAAACAAAGCAACGAAATTGTCCGATAAACGGTCCATTATAACCACAATCTTTATTTACAAAACAAATAGATAAAATGTTAACTGATTATTATTCTCGGAAAAAGATAACTAGAAATAAAATGTTGATATAACTACTTACGTTTCCTGTGTCGTACATATATTG
Organism: Galerucella pusilla; assembly: GCA_910591695.1. Classification (NCBI taxonomy): domain Eukaryota; kingdom Metazoa; phylum Arthropoda; class Insecta; order Coleoptera; family Chrysomelidae; genus Galerucella; species Galerucella pusilla. The sequence goes on along the minus strand of CAJUYI010003819.1, from coordinate 51,986 downwards.
GGTCCCTCCAACAATCCTAAACTAATCGATAACGAAGACAATAATAAAATAATTATGGTCAGCATTTTGGAGGTCGGCATTTTGGAATATGCAACTAAGTATGATCTACAACATTGGAGCTTCTAGTCTGTAACAAACAGAAACAATGTCATTGAACGGATTCAAAATGATATTGATACAAAAAGTAGATATATTAAACATTATTAAATAGTTTAGATTAGATTAGATTTGATATGCAACTGCGATATTTATAGATCCATTGCGCTCCTCTAAGTCTAGATTACATTCTTTATCCCGACCCTTGTTATGTAAACATTATCGAGTCCAAAACATTCCTGTCGGTAGCTTCTCTTCGCACATTCACCAGGCAGTGGCACAGGCATCTGTATCTGTAGAGTAGGGAGGGTGAGTGTAGACTTACAGCACTTGGACCACATGTGACCCATTATACATCCTCCCGAGGAGTTGTTCTCCTAGGTCATCGTCCATCCTGTCGTTCCAGGAAGGTGGACAGGTCACTAGGAGACATCTCCTTTATATCGGCAGGTGTAGGCCAAGACTCACCGAACACACACTCTCTTATTGACAGACACTCGCATAAGACATGCCTGACAGTTTCATCTTCCTATTCAGACATCCTGCATAGAGGTGTGTCCACTAGCCCCATAGTATGGAGGAGTTTTCTTAGTTGACAGTGCCAGTCAGAAATCCTACTGTTAAACGTAGGTTTTTCCTGGTCATCGTCAAATATTTCTTCGGCGCCAGCTTCCCAGGGTCGCTGAGGGTGATCCTGGCAAGACTGCATCCTTCGATTCCATCCCCTCTCTTGGCGTGACGTTGACGTGGCACAGGCATATTATATGTTCTACAATTTCCTTTCCTAGGTAACATAATCAGGATACCATAACCTTTTGATAATACACGAACACTTAGATTCAACTCGATCAAAGGCTCAGCCAAAACCTTCGATCGGTTATTACTATTAATGAACTGTTTCGCCTGTCTCTGTCCATTCTATAGATTTATGTGCCCCCACCTTCTTGTGGTCATGTTAACTGTGCCTAATTGACCATTATGGAATTTGGCAAGTTTATCTAAAGCCGTGAAAGGAATGCAGTCGAAAACATTCGATATTGCCACGTTTAACTATGAAAAATCTAAAGGTAATGTAGGTAGCCAAGCGGTCCAAGCAGATTTTGGTTCACGTACTACTCTATAAGCTTCGTCAGTACTGAACTGGGACACCGCCGAGACCGGCGAGCGTTGTATCAACAATGGAACGGCACGCGACTACCGAAGCAGAGACAATGTCAGTCATAGAAGGATAGAAAAGCGAGAGATGGATTTTTATCCGATATTTTAGTGGTAGCAACCGAATTTCAATAAGGAATTGTACGGTCATAAGTAATTTGAGGATTCTGAGATTTTTATATAGTATTCATAAAGCTTCAAATTAGACTTCTTATCAATTAGTTTTTCCATTTAATCCATATTTAATTCTTTACAAGGGCTCAAACATTGCTTAATATGTGTAATTACCTCATGGTTCGTATTTTTTTCAACAAAATTTGGTTAGCATTTCAAAGTTTTTATTCGATGAGAACTCTAAGTTCAACATTAATCTACATGATATATTTTTTTCTTAATTTTCAATACATCCATTACCTCAAAATTCTTTGCCAAAAATACTTCAATATTTTGTCAAATCGCTGCCGATAGATTCCCCTTAACCCTACAATTCCGGCTTCCACACCTACCATCGTCTTATAGCCGTCTGTATATCAGGTTACCTCAACCTTTTTTCCCTATCGGATTTTCCCTATGGATTTATAATACACGTAATCAAAGCAACATTGTGTATAATTTCATCCGGATAATGAACATGACAACTGTTGAAGATGGTCAGCGCACTCAGATTACCTTCGAGAAATTTAACAAATCTAAGAAACATTCTTGATAACTTGGGGTAAGAAGGATATGATAATATATAGCTTGCTGTTTATACATCCCTGAAGCTAGACGTATATTTAATAATCTTTTTGATGAGCTCTGTAGAGGACTTCAAAAATAATTGTGATAAATAAAACTTATCAGTGATTTCCGGCTTATATAGGATGTCCATTATGAATCCCTTATACGTTTAGATAACCAAGAGACCGAAGATAATTGTATGTGATAATTGTTTATGTTTATTCATTTATCTTGGGACACTTGGGATGAAAATTATTAATAACTACACATATTCACATAATATATTATAATATATTTCCTTGTCTAATTTTAAGAGTTTATTGGCGGGGTTATTGGCAACGGTTTGCTATTAAAAGATTTTATTAGCTTTGTTGAAATTCTCTTTGAGAAAATATTATTCGGTCTTCCGTTTCAAAACAAGAGCATACCAGTGTCAATTGGTATAGTTCGTTGTTGTTTTATACTTAATAGCAATGTTAAGACAAACAATGAAAAATAAATTAAATTAAACCGGAGCAATCAACCTTAATAGAGACTGAAGTTGAACACAAAGGCTTGAAAAATATTTTCAAGTTGGTGGCTAAAATATGGATTTATGTACGTTTTAAATTCATAATTTTGTTTATTCAGTTTTTGAACACAAAAAGCATGATTAAAGTATATAAACACACAAACAAAAGTAAGTAAACCATTATAGAAAGGGAGCTGGCGGCCGCAGAGGTGCTATATCTCTGGTTGTAGGAATCATGCAAGGATTTCGCTTAAGGACACGTCAGACTACTCAATAATTTGCACGTTACTTGTTTGAAGGTCTCTAATGACGTATGTAAATAGCCGACGCTGACAAACGTGTCAGACGTTCTAAAAGTTGTTATTTTTTTCCAAAATATGTTAGGTTAGGTAGTCTATGCATGATGACACTCACTGATGATACCCCAAGCACCACAAAATTTTAAAATCACAGTTTATATTAATTGGTAATTTATTTAGTAAAAAGTGGAATATGAAAAAAATAACATAAATATAATTGCCGTTGACCATTTCTAATTTTAAATTATAATCTGATTTGAAACAACCCAACTAACTAATATATTTAAATGAGTAATACTATCCACAGTTTCTAATGTTTAAAGATTAAATTGTTAATCGTTCAAGAGAAGTCATGCTGGCAGATTAAAAATGTGTTGTGTGCTTTTATTTTATAACTGAGGATGTTGTTGATGATTTAAACGGTTTGATGAGTCACAATACGAGCTAACTTGCGATTTTCTATATTAATGTCCTACTTATTTTTCGATAGTAGCATAAGTTCGTTGAATTTTAAGTTTTCTTATAAAGTTACTTACTAACAGTGGCGGTACGAGATGAAATGAATTGGGTTTTCTGCAAACGTTTACTCTTCTGTATACCTAATATGTATTTAGAAATTTTCAAGGGCAAGAACCATAAAACACCTCTGGCGAGTGATATTTTGTAAGCAGATTTAGTAGATCTTTTCGTTATTTTCTTGGGAAATAAAACCACAATATTTTTTATATTTTTACTTTTTTGTTCAAACGAGCATGAAATATTTTCTTTCTCTTTTCGTTCAAGAGGTACAGCACATTGTAAGTTTTAAAATTGACACTCTGTATATCCCCTACCATATATAAATATAATTAAACTGTACTGAGAAATATGTTCCCAAAAAATTTTAAAAAGTGTAATATATATTCTCAAAATTTCAATAAACTACAATATGTCTCCCTAAGTTGGAATCATATGGAAAACTTTTTTATTATTGATTTTAGGAAGAAAAGTAATTTCTCTTAAAAAGTTCTGCATTATCTAAAACATAGAATACAGTCATCAAATATAAAATTTTTCAGTCGTATACGACGTTTCCCAAAAAATATTAGTTTCACTCGAGAGTAAAGTACCTTTAAATTTGACAATATCGAAAAATGTTACTGAAAAAAGTTGATCAGAATTAAAAACTACGATTAAATATGTAATTTACATTCATATTTATCTCTTGTGATTACGAAACACATAATAATCTTTTAGTTTTTCAAGGTTTTTAATAATTTTGCATTTAAAACGCGGAATAAGTGCATATCTCGGTGCATATTCATTTATTTTGCAAGTAATAAAATACATTCAAACACTAAGTTATAAATTAACATCATATTAATGTTAAGAACAAATTAATTTAATTTTTACTTATACTAATGCTTCGATTCAATACATAGAGGCAAATTTTTGTCTGCGTTGAAAGGACTAGGCATTAATGATAAATTAAAAAGGTTAATCAAGATGACTATTGAAAACTCAAGAGCTACGATAAAAACACAAGGAGGAGAAGCTGATGAAATAAACATAAATAAGGGTGTAAGACAAGGTGATTCGCTATCTGCAACATTATTTAACCTAACACTTGAATATGCAATGAGACGAATACAAAAAAGCAATCTCAGGACGAGCGGAAGACAGATAATTGCCTATGCGGACGACATAGTAATCATATCAAAGACAAGAGAGATTCTGGAAAACACAATAAGGGAAATCACAAGTGAAGGAAATAGGATGGGATTAGAAATAAATGCAGATAAAACAAAAATAAGACAAACCAAAATCAATATTTATAAAGTGCTAATAAAACCCGTCATGTTGTACGCTGCTGAAATAATGACACTGACTAAAAAGGAAGAAGAAGACTTGAGAATAATAGAAAGAAAGATAATGAGAACAATATTGGGACCAATCAAATTGAGAGATAACGAATACAGACAAAGAATGAACTATGAAATTGAACAAGAGCTGGAAGGAGAGGACATAGTAAGGAAAATAAAAAGACAAAGGATGAAATGGCTGGGACACATATATAGAGCAGAAGAACAAGAAATAACACTGCAAATGACACAATGGGATCCTGGGGGAAGAAAACGTAGGGGTAGACCTAGAATAAAATGGCTGGAACAGGTGAAGAAAGATATGACAAGAGTCGGAATTGGAGGATGGAAGGACAAAGTTAAGGATAGGAAACTATGGAGAGCATTGACAGAGAAACTCTAAAAGGAAAAACGGAGATTGATCCACCCCAAAAAAAGGAGGATCTAGAAAGCTAGATGCGGCGAACCCCAGCAGAGGTATCAAGCCATTATATATATTGTAGTGAATTTAAAAAAAATTATTATTTGAATCACCACATAAAAAAAAATACTTTTACTTATTCTTTTTATATTTATTTTGTTATAACTTTTTTTTTTAAAGGAGCAAGTTCATACCCAAAAGAAAACAGAAATATATTAACTATATAATGAACTTTTGACAATTTAGCAATATATAAATTCAACTCTTACTATAGTCCGAAAGAAAAAACTTTTAAATCCAATAAATTGTTCAAAATGTTAACTTCTTCATCGTCCAACCAAATTCACTCATATCTTCCAAATTACCACTTAAATTTTTCTAAATTCCATTGATCTGTTCACACAAATCTCTTCTGCATCTATACAATTGTTACTTTTTTTTTTCTTCCAAATTTTATTGATTTGTTAACACAAATCTCTTCTTTTTCCTTTTTATTTCTACTGTTATTTCTAATTAGAAAATTTTCTTTCTGACTTTTTTACTTTCTTTCAAAATTGACTTCTTTCAAATCCAAAACAATTTTTTTTTTTTTCGTAACCAACCAATTTTTTGTCACTTTTGGCAAATGAATAATTTTTACATCTCTCATATTTTTTTTAAATATAAACAAAAACATTGAAATTTTTCCTATTTTAATTTAAAATGAAATTTTATTAATTATTATCACATTGTCTGTGTTAAAATGATGTAAGTATCAATTTACGTATAAATAATTATCAAATATGAAATACTTAAAAATTTCAATGTATTTTACACCACATTTTTTTTTTATAAACTATATAAAACAATTGTAACAATTCTAATTTTCAAACTTAAACAGACATTTGACAAACCAAACCATTTAGGTAATTAATTGAAAATTTTAAATGGTAAAAATTAATTCTATATTTTTTTTCTTGAATAATATATATATCATGACAATATATACTAATGCTTCGACATATCCAACTTTTTTTTTCAATATTTTCCAATTTAAAGGTACTTTACTCTTGAGTAAAACTCATATTTTTTGACAAACCTCGTATACGACTGAAACATTTGATATTTGATGACTATTATAGGTTTTGGATAATGCAGAACTTTTTATGAAGAATAACTTTTTTTTTCTAAAATTAATAATAAAAAAGTTTTCCATATGATTTCAACTTAGGTGGACATATTGTATATTAATTTTTTATAAAAAAATTTATAAAAATCACTTAGAAAACTCTTTCCTAACCCTGTCTCTCTCCTTAAATTTTATAATATTTTATTTTGGTTGGGTCTAGTGCCCCATTATAATTTTTGCAATCTTAGAGATAGAATGTAAAATAATAAGACCCTTCTGCTTCGAACCAACACGCAAATAAATATAATTTTCAATTAAAAACTGATCTCGATATTTTAAAAGTTATAAATTAATTGTAATTCAAACTACCATTTCAATACCATTCCAGGAAAATTGTGTGTAATAATAATTTAAAATTCACGACACACCTTTCTACTATACATTCTTTCATGTAAGTGCCGTACAGAAAAGTTGAATGGATTCAATATCGCTTATTTATAAAAGGACATGTGGATCACTCTTTCCCATTGGATGAATACGTGATATATTTGTGAATTTACAAAACGGTCTACAATTAAATAGAGTTTGAAAAGTTGATTGTATTTTTTGTACAAAATTGTATAGAAAAATACACGGTAGGTATATTACTTTATTCAAAACCATAAATGTAATGCTGTCATTACTAACGTCATTGAAGGTTAGAATAGTATAATAAAGTATAAAGTGGATATTATAGTATATTATTAAAAGAGCAATTTATGATAGCCATAATTCACGATGGGTGACGTTTGCGTCACGAGCCGCAGGCGAGGGGCGCAAGTCACCCAAGTGAATTATGGCCATAAATTGCGAGTAGAATACTATACTTTGTCCACGACACTTAATTTATTTATTAATAAATAAAAGTTAGTAGCGATTTGGCAATTACTAACCTCAAAATGTTGTGGCAGCTACTTCAAATAATTTGACATATATAGAGATGGGCGATACTGTAGAAAGTATCAATACAACGTACCGTTATAAATATATTATTTTAAAATACTTAATATTAGAAAATATCGTTATGAAAAGTATCAATACTAAAAATTACAATATTTTATAGATACGATATATGTCAGAAACAAATTTCCTGAACAAAATACACAGATTTAATAGTTTATTCCATATATTGTACCCCCATCTCTAGTCGTGAATTATGAACCATAATACACTACAGTGTATTATGAACCATAATTTACGACAGTTGATATATGGGTACCATATACCTTTAGTTAGGAGGTAAAATATTGACTTATTATTAGGTGGTCGTGGACAAAGGTCTTTAAAACACGCGCGATTTTTCGAGCAAGCTTAATCACATTGTATACTTTCCAAATTCTGGATTCGGCTAATTAGGTATAAGATTTGGTATAGCATTTCAATTAAATCGCATCATTATCAATATTCAGAAGTATGTTTTCTTTGAAACAACAACTCTGAGTAAAGAATATATTTGATATTAAATTTCCTCAGCTCATGCTTTTTTTTGTCAGCAGCAAGTATGTGCTTATTAAACAAAATTTACCAGTTGCCATTCTTGTTCTGTTCACTCAACGGTTCTGATGAAGGTTATCTGTATATTTCGAGAACGATTTTATGAGATTACTGGGTTACATACACACAACTGTATTATTAATTTTGTTGTACAAAATGTATGAATTGCAGAAATAGTAAAAACATAATTTGATAACTAAGATTGTTGGATTTCTTAGAATCATTCGTTTTCTCTAAACTTTCGGATGTACAACGAAGGCAGCTGTAAAATTGAATGAAATATTCTGATTCTCCTTTCGCAGTTTGACTTGTAGCACGTTTACCATGGGCGTATCATACGGTATTTTATGGGGGTCGAATCTGCAGTATACAGAGAATCCAGCTTTGTATTGGTATTGTATTGGTGAAATATTAAAAATAAGAGGAGATAAGACAGAATAGACAGCAAAAGCATTATCAAAAAACAAAATAAGAATTTCCTTACAAGTAATTGTAAACTCAACCAACTGTGAAATATGTTGCTTAGTGCTTAGGACGTCGCATGATTGTAGCTTTCGCCAGGAAAAGTGGAAAACACATTGACAAAATGCTACCCTCTATTTGAAACACCAAAAAATCCAGAGCTTCCTAGAAGGGATTGAGAGTGTACTTCAATTGAACTCGGGAGGCATCCATTCATGTGAATATGAATAAAATTTTGACTTACTATAGAATTAAAATCACAATTTCCGTATGAATACAACTATTCGATTCAAGTACCCAACAATGTTTTCCTATTAATTTTTCAATACAATATCTCAGACAGTTTTTTTAATTCTATTATCTTCATTTTGAAAAAACTAGACAGGATTTGTCGTTTTTTATCTATTACAACACTTACTTTGTTATTTCAAACAATTGCATTAATAAAAAAACCATAATAGTTATGGTTTTCCCACATTAAAAGGATAAAAAACTGAATAGAAAATTTAGGAAATATTCTATTATTATTATGAATGGTCATTATGAATGGATCATTGAAGTAGTAATTTTTCTCTGAAAAAATTAGGATCCCCCAAATTTATCTATTAATAATAATTTTTAAAATATGTATTGCACAACATATTTTCCAAAAGGAGGAGTTTTCCATTCATTTGCCTTCATATTCCGTTTCTTCCTTACGGGATTGACCTAGGATAAACTAGTTTTGCGTGTGATCGTTTTTAACCGATCACATAACAACAAATTCAATGATAATTATTGGATTAAGGCATAACTCAAATGGAAGCTATTGTCAATCTTAATTCTGAAATTTTAGTTGATGGATTGTCTGCCAGTTTCACGTGAGCCTAATGTAAGTGAGGACTTGGTTGTGTGCCACCAGTTGCGGATCTAGGATGCCCTCATGGGGGGGCTTGATTGACAATAGGAAATACCAGGCCACCCCATAGATCCGCCACTGTGTGCCACGGTTGGATATTAATTAAAAAATAATATATAATTTCATATTACATATAACATAAATGTATGTTAATGTGACCATTGTCAGAGATTTGGCTATAATCAAGTCTCTTACTTGAGATATCGCAAATAAAAAACAATATACAGGCCTTCATCACCAGGACAGGAGACACTTCGACCCTAACAAAAATCTACCTGCCAGTCTTCGGAGACAGCTCGACTCCTCCGGTCCTTGACAACATAACCTGTTAGATTTTACCTGTCTCACCATAAAAGAATGAATTTTGAATATCTACTTGATGAGTATTTAATATAACAATAAACAGGTAATGTAATAAAAACTATATACAGGGTATTTCATTACTAATTGAAAATAATTGAACTGTGGTAGGTAAAATAGAAAACATCACATAACACAATATAGTATCTATATAGTTAAAGTACTTATTCCTTGTTTGAAAAACGTAATCTAATAATAGGTGTGGGTACCTGTACATGCGACAGAGAAAGTAGTTGAAGTAAATATTTATACACACGAACCTGGCAACTTTTTGCAATATTTGCTTGATAAAGTCAGCAATTCAAGTGTTTACATCATTTTTTTATAATACGACGTATTATATTTTATACCTTATTTCCCGAATATATAGTTTGGCAAAGTTATCTGAAACTATGAAAGGAATGCGGCCGAAAACGTTCGATATTGCCACGTTTAACTGAAGTGATGAGTATGTAGTAGTAATTATTTGAAAATGGACTTTTGATTATCAACAATAAATTAATAACGATTATAGTGCTATTAGAAGCTTGTTTCATTGGAGTTTGTCTATTAACATTTTTTTTCTAAAATACTGAATGTTAAAAGGGTGGAGATCGGCCGATTGCCATGCAACCACCTGACTTGCTATTGCAAGCTCGTGAGTGTGTTCTTCCTCCACACTTTTACTATTGGCTGATATTGATTTCCTTACCCCTTACCAACACCGCCTAGCTTCAAATATGTTTGCCAAACTTTACTTGTCTGTACGATGACATTAATTAAATAATACGACTATACTAAGAGGTATACCTGTGAATTTCCCCAATATTAAACCCGGAAATGTGCTATAAGATTCTTTCTAAAAATCTAGACTTTCAGAAAACTGACTAAATATTAGTACACTACGCTTTAAACCGAGCTTTAAACATTTAAAATATTTTTATTTATATAATGATAATTATGGTATTCTAAAGGAAATAATCAAGATTTCTTAACCACATAACCACACTTGTTAATATTAATTAAAGTTAATAGAAAAAAGTCACTCACCCTCCATAATCTGGTTAGTTTCAATAAAGAAAGTATATTGTGATGAGGGTATGTTAATTGATAGATACTGTGTTAGGTAAAGCGTTAATAAGTGTCAGTTATACAAAAAATAATGTATTTGTACAGATCACGTAAGCAATAAATTTAAACGTTCTTATTTTAGGGTGATTAGTTTAGTTTTAAATGGAAATAAAGCTAAAAAGCACGTTGCTGATAAGAATTCAGTCAGTTTAATAATGTTGAAATTGGAAATTGTTTAATCTGAATTATCTGACCAAGGTGTATCAGACAAAGTTCACGACCAGTTTTCTTTTCGAGCTTGTTGTCGATAATTATAATAACTTTTTTGCGCGATCGATCTTTTTTGTTTATTTACAGCATCGGTTGTCAGGACGGTAGGTTGTATTTACTGGTTTCTAAGTCTAACACGTCGGTAAGTGATTTACTTACCGTTCAGACGTAGGTAAGTAAATTACTTACCGACGTCTTAGCACTACAAACATTTAAGTAGTCCTAAATAATATATTACTTCATTCATTACACAAAAGGAACAAAGTTTATTTATATTTTTTAATGAAAAGAACAATATAAAAAGTAATAAATAACATAAAAACAATTTCACCAAAATGCAAATTATATTTTAAACTGATTGAGAAATATTAATGTTACTTTTGACATTTCGTTCATTTCGAAGAAATTTAAATTATTTTATTCGAAATTCGAATATTTCAATACCATCGCGCAAAAAATGGTATAAGCATCTCGAACGTTAAGGATAATACAGTTCCAGCAAAATTGTTGTTGTCGACCGGTAAACAACCCTTACCGTTCTTAATACTTAATATACCATATATAGGGCAATTGTTCTATATGATATAGGGTTTGTTCGCGAACTGGGATTCAAATAATAAATAAAATTTTTCTAAAAAATCTGGAAAATGCGACGCATTTAGACGACCTTGCTTGACACGAGTAGCTTCTCGCGAACTCTTTGTTTCAGTTTGTCAAATAATCTTCAACATGGAAATAGAAATAGGAATTTAAATATAATGAATGAATTAGCAAGAATTGTCCACGAAGGTACTTATATATTTTCGTATCTTAGAAAAATATGCTATGTGTAATATCCGGAATATGTACACCTATTCATACTTGTTCACACGTAGGTTGAAAAAATAAAAAGTTCAAATTAAGAGGTTATTTCCGCTCGTATACGATTTCTCTAATTCAATTACCTATGCAATTATCTACTTATTAGAGGAAAAAATGATTCAGATCTTGACATTTTTTTCGATGAATTACCTACCGTGAGTGAGAAATTATTTTGTGAGATTGGTGTTTTAGCTAAGATGGCGGATTGTCAATTTTATATCTATATTTTTGCTAAAATAAATATAGCTAATAAATAATAATTAATATAAATTATTTCAGTTTTTCTTAGTGACTGTCATCATGCCTATTATATTTTTTTTGTTTCATTCGATTACACGAATTTTTCAACCAGCCCATACGTTCTTACTGACCACGATACACTTACTCACGGTATGTTCTTGCCCATGTAGCCGACAGCGTGTGACGTCATGTGGGAATCTCAATCGGTGATGTGCAATGCTAAATATATGGGAAATACTCTGTTTGTGTTTAATTTTCATGAATATTTCCACTTTATGAATGATTATTTAAATGCGACATGGTTTTTCAGATATAATATGAAATAATACTTTATTATCAGTAATTTAGTTATCTTTTTTTGGTAAGTACAATGATGCTGGGAATATTTTATATTTCATATTTCTACCATTATATTTTATTTATTATACAAGACTCCTTAACAAAGGTGTCACTGAGATACGAAACGAGCCAAAGGCGAGTTCAGTGTGGTTAATGCGAGTGTATTAATAACCATTACATGAAACTTGCAATTTTTTGTACAAAAAAAAATTTTTTTGAAAAAAAATATGAAAAAAATGCACAAACCGGGTCTCGAACCACCCTAAGGGACCACATTAAACTAATAATTTTTTTCTTTTTTTATTTTTAATATTTTATTTGAAAATTTTTCAACTGATGAGGCTCCTCCCGTGAAAAGGAGGAAAACATATAATTTGGTAGACAAGAAAATACATTATAAACAACTTTTTTATGAAATTTTTGATAATATTAAAGGTCAAATTGAGACTTGACGAATAAAAGCTTATTCGAATGTTTTTCAAAAGAGTTTTCCAATACACTTTTAGATAACTTAGTTTTAAATTATAATTTTTTTGATACAATAGCACTGCACAATGAGTTATGGGAACAAAAAATTTTTGGCAAGAGAATAACTCTATACCTCCACGTTAATTTTTGCTGGGCAACAATTAATTTTGGTCACTGAAGTAGCTGTAAGGTCGCTGCGCAAAGGTTAAATTAACTAGCTGAGTAGAGTATATTTTTATGTCCAACCTCCCCTCTTAAAAAGTTCACGAGCCGCCACTGAGTTTTACTTCAAAATAAATTCCGTCGTATATATTTGGTGAAATATTAATTTTATTTTCTTGAGTTCAGGGCCGTGCGGTATTAGGAAGCAGGGAGGCAACTGCATGAGGCGGCATTGGGAGAGCGAAGCTAAAAATTATTCATGCCTCTGTTTTTTATTTAGAACTCAAGCTTTAACTTTTTCCGATATGTGTAAGCGCATACAAAGTTATTACATCAGAAAAGAATTTATGTTAATATAATAAGTGCGTGTGCTCTCTCCTGAGTCTCTCTCTCGTTTACGATTTTACGAAGCAGCGATTCATATGCTTCGGCCGGGAATCGAACCCGGTCCGCCCGCGTGGAAGGCGAGCATTCTACCACTGAACCACCGATGCTATATTAAAATTCTATGCAACGCTGGTATTCGCAGTGCTTGTGATCTACTTGAATTTGTTCGGATAAATTTTTACTATTATTTCCATAATTTTTTGTCACTTTTGACATTTCGTTCATTTCGAAGAAATTTAAATTATTTTATTCGGAATTTATTTCAATATGATTGCGCAAAAAATGGTATAAGCATCTCGAACGTTAAGGGTAATTATAACGTTCCTCTCGTAAAATTGGACAAAATGACATGAGGATTGAGGGGTCTAGCACTTTTACTTTTCGATATTCAGGGTGTTGAAATATTGAAAACTTGAATGTTTTAATTCGATAACTTTAAAATGGATGGATAAATTGATTTGACATTTGGCAGGTCGTTTTTAAATGTAAAAGGGCATATTTTGATAGAAATAGTAGTTTGTACAACTAGTGTGGATATTATGGCCATATCGCACGAGTGCTCAATCGTTCAAGTGCGATATGGACAATCCACACGAGTCGAACAGCATAATTTTTCTACGGCCCACTTAAGAAAAAATCTAGAAAATAATAAATCTCTATAAACTGTAATATAACTTCATATTAAAAATTTAACAATTCAATTTTATGTTTTCACTAATTTTTTTGTGGTAAACGTACAGTTCTTGAATGTCCAATTTGTATAATGCTACGGTTTCCCTTTTTAAATATACGATGCTGTTATAAGTAGATGTTACCAGTCGGACTCCCTCATGAAGGGTACCGTACCATTATCTATAATAATGAATATTCTGCTAAATATTTCAAAAGTCTACCTGTTGTCGTTATTATTATCAAGCAGAATACTTATTTAAAAATAAAATTAACAATAAAAAAAAACTTCTTCACGGGGAATCGAACCCGGGTCTACCGCGTGAGAGTCTGGTTTGCTTACTACTCGACCAACGAGGAATATGCTTGTTTATCTATAACGTCAGATGTATTACATAATTTTTGCTTAAAAGGAAC
>CAJUYI010003819.1:25240-37293 GCA_910591695.1 Galerucella pusilla | reverse complement strand
TTATCTATAACGTCAGATGTATTACATAATTTTTGCTTAAAAGGAACTAAAGTTTTTACCGTGTGTCCCGCGACACGTTCTACTTTTTTTATTCAATTTTAAAATATTCAAAATAATGGGCGGCTGTTGGGAGGCGTGCATCACCCTGAAAAATCCCTGAAAAATATCACCGCACGACCCTGCTTGAGTTAGTTATTCTTAATCTGCTTCTGTCTTGTAAAACCTTAGTCAAATAAAATCTCAGTATTTCAGTTTAAACGGTTAACAGCACAAATTAAATGAACAGTTAGGTAGTTAAAACTTTCCTTCTTCACTACGAGTCAAGGTAGGTAACATAACATAGGAAACGTAGTCTTCGATCGCATTATAAAAGGTAGGTAAAATGAATAGCTGTTGAATGTTCTGAAATGAGGTAGAGTAAAATCACTAAACCGGTTCAACTTCTTGGTAATCTTATGAATGAAGAATGCGATTAACAGCCCAGTGACGTAAATTTATAGACAGTAATTAGGTACATATTATAGTCTTACTACCTATGATGAAACTGTATAAGTTATGAGAAATATAAATAAAAATTATGGAGGAACTTAGGTACCTAATTCCACTTTTGGTCTTTCAAAAGTTATAAAAATACTCAACTTTTGTGAACTATTAGAATTTTACAACTCGTATATTATAAATACCTAGAGAAATAAATGTTTTTAAATGTAAAATAGTAATAGTCACGTAATTTACAAAAATATACAAAAATAAGTAGGTTAATAGAGAATAGTACCTTGAAAAAGACTACCCATTTATTAACATCGTTATTATATCAATATTTTCTAGCTTATTAAAATCAAACATTATTTCTGTAACAATTGCGAGTCAAAATGTAATTTGAATCCATGAAATTGAAAATACGTTACTTATACCTAATTGTCTAGACAATAACAATAGTGGCCTAAATGCATATAGAATTATTAGTAGTCATCTAATTTCTTTATTATAAGTAAAAATTTGGATAGAAAAATAACCAATGACAAACTAAATCGTTGGACAGCAAAACAACAAAATAATATCGACATGAAGACAACAGCTACGTTATCCAACAGCATCCATGACACAAAAAATAAAATTTATAAAAAGTATTAAAATTTTGTAGAATTTAGAAATAGTACGTTAATATGTACACAACAAAAAGGTAATAGATTAATTGAAAGTGCAACATAGAACAAAGTTCATTATTATGGAAGGACTGGACCATTAAATCAGGAAAAGTATTATTTAGGAAGATATTAATTTATTCGTTTGTTGAATATTATAGGTTAATGTTAATAGGACTATTTTATCTCTAACGAATATAAATAATAAACACCACCTGTAGTTATACCTTGATAGGTACCATGTACCAACGATTCGACTGAATACGCCAAAAGTTTTTTTCATACAATTTAAAAGATGCAAAATTTAAATACAAAAAATTACTGTTCTTTTGTTGCAACAATTGCTATGTAAGCAATTCAAAATTTAACATAAGCAATTATTGCTAATTCAATTTAAAGGAATTAAGACTTATACCTAGTATTTAAAACTTACCCCTTATTACAGTATCCATTTATAAAATCCAGATAAAATTCAAAAAAAAAACAAAAACAAACACATACACGACTTACTTAAAATAAGCTTAATATGCCGATATAATATTCAAAAATTTAAAACAAATAAACGATCACGCCGTATGCTATCGTCCATCACCACGAATATAAACAAACTGAGAAAAGCACAATAACCAATAATTGACAATTACGGAGACACGGATAATGATAATGCAAGCTGCGTTCGCTGCTTGCGTCCAGTGTTTCCAGTGTGTATCTGTGATGCTATGCTATGTTGTAGACACTAGATAAATCTCCTAGTGTATTTTTTGGTTGTAAACGCATTCATGCTTGTACCAACAGGGTTTAAAGTTATTTTAATTGTTGAGCTTAAATATTTAATAATGGTTAATAGTTGTTTGTTGTTTGATAATTTTTCAATTGTTTTACCACCCAAGTATTGTCAATGTCAACTGTCGTGGACATGCCCTATTGTGTGTGTAAGTAGCTCCATGGTATCTGTGTACTTTTTCAATTTTACCGTTCGGTATGTAGTCGGAGTAAGTAGAGTGTAAACATTTGCAGCGTTCGGTATGTTTTAAGTGCAAATTAGGTGTACATGTGGTAGGAAACGTCAAGTACCCATTGCATTGCACAGCACACACAGACAGGCCAGACTGCAGACATCCCACTGCCCACTTCCTCCCTGTGCTGCTGTGACAAGTTCTTGGCTGAGATGGCTGAGTGGCTGAGCTGTGACGGCTATACCACAGATAACCCATACTACACGTCCATCACCATAGACAAAATTAATTATTTCTCTATGTCCCACGATGAACCCACGTCCCACTCACAGTGCTACCACTCTGGTTTCTTTCTAAATACCATGGCTATTTTCTACATTCTACCTTTAAATTTGTGAAAAGAAAAACTCTAACTATTTTGATACCCATGTTCAACTCTAGCTGAAGCTGCTGAAGTAATTCTGATTTACCACAAAACATTTAGTTACTTTTACTTATGACCCCGGCCGTGGTCTTCGTACAAAAGAAGAACAAAGTTAGTTTGGAAAAAAAAGATTGAGAAATACGAAAAACACCAATAATTCATTCGCAATTTCGCTAATTTCACAAAATTAAAGAAGTATTCACTTGCAGTATAATCACTAGCGTTTCTGATTGGTCACGATTAAATACAGATTATGAATTTTTCGAGTGGGGTAAGTTATATCAGACACTAATGTTTCACATATTTTTACAAAGTTCATTGCGTAATAACAATGGAAGTGGAAAGTAGTCAGGTAAATACAATATTACATCTTTATTTCCACGCAATCAACACGTTGAAATCAATTCTCATGATCATAAATTGAATATTGAAAAACAATGCACAATCAAATTTATAATCACAATGTTGAATTATGCAAAATAAAATTTTAACCTTTGTCAAAAAGGACAATAATAATTTGGAATTAAAATATTCATTAGAATTAATATATAATGGGAACAGTTTGAAATCTATATTAATTTATAATTTGGTTCTACACCCAAAACCATATCCCTCGCCATATCCTATTCATCTATAAATAGCATTATATCAATTTGTATACTGATTTCAATTTACATGTAAGCACTCAATGGTGATAAACTAAAGTTTATATAATATTTATATTCTCAATGTTTCTATAGTAGATTCAATACATTTTCAGGTTCTGTAACAACATTAATTGGGATTCATTTTTATATGCTAATAATATATTTTAAATGTATATTCAATTATTAATACACCAACATACTTTATTGGTAATTGCACAAAATTTAACAAACTAAAGAAATGTATTACCTATGTTCCATATATTATTAAAATTTACTTTTACTTTACCCCTCACAAATCCTTCCTATTATGTTCCGGAACATTACATTATTGAAGACATTTCCTTAGTCATAACTTGTTTTGTAGTGTGGACAATAAATTGTAATCATCATACCTACTTATATTTTAAGACTGAAACGTGATTTTGGGCTGATTTCTTCCTAAACTAACAGGATGTCTTCTTCGCAGATGGTAAATAAATGATTCAATAATCTGCTTTATGTGTTTATTAACTAACCAAATGATAATATTTACAAAACTGGTGATGGTTTTTAAATGATAATAAAAGATAATGGACAGTTGTTAAGGTAGTTGTCATGCTACAATTTTGTTGAAAAAGTTTTGGATCATGTGCATGTTAATTATCCAAAATGTAAATATGTTTATCTAGTTGTAATTTCATTGGTAATTGTATCATAATATAGGTAGTTAATAACACAAATTACATAGTAAGACAACTATATTGAATAAGCTTCTTTTTTCAACTTTTAATTTTTTTCTATTTTCTGCTCTCAACTTTTGAGATACTTGCTTAAGGTTGACATTTGCTTTATGAAATTTCTTGTAAAAATCATTTCCAAACTGATCATACATGAATTTTTTGGAATTTTTTTAAAGAATTTACATTTCAGAGATTGAAATAAAAAATTTCATTATAGGTAAACACAATTTTTAGAGCCTACAAACACATGTTTTATATTTTATTGTTCCACACAATAACGCTAAAAAATGACTATTACTTTTTAGGTATTGCCTATAGTATTGGGTGTAGGAATAGTTGCTACGTCATTTGTTATATATAAATTATTTTATTCAAATCCAGGCAAAGGTGAGTATTTTAGACTGTTATTGTTTTTGATTCAATTAATTGTCATATTTGACAGTGGTGTGTACCAAATAATATTCTTATTAGTCACAAAAGATTAATTTCATGAATAACTATTATTTTTAAAACTGAATTTCAATCTCTTCTCAATTACTATGGACACAATTAACTTTACCAATATAAGAAGTTACATTATTTCTTGAGCAGTATCAATTATATTTCAACTCCAAATTCTATCATTCTGGTATTTGTTTTTTAGGCAAAGGCAAAAAAATATTACTTAAAGACCCACAAAAAAAATACAAACTACCTTTACTGGAGAAAACCATAATTAGTCATGATACCAGGAACTTCAGATTTGCTCTGCCCGAAAAAGATATGGTGCTAGGTGGGTTTAAACAACAAAAAATCTTCATTCCTTATTTTTTGTAAATTTTTTCTTGCTTTTTATTTTGAAAATGAAGAAGTTCTTTGATATTGATAGTTTTTTTTTCAGGTCTTCCTATTGGTCAGCATATCGTTTTATCCGCGAAAATAAATGATGAATTAGTGATAAGATCATATACACCCGTATCATCTGATGATGATCAGGGATATGTTGATTTAGTCATAAAGGTAAATTTCTTATTTAATTTTAAATGTTATATATTTTATCCTATCACTTTGTAATATTTTGAAAATTTATTTATTTATTTACGAGTAAAACCCAATTACACATACCTATTACAAAATATTATAATGGATATGTTAAAATAGTAAATTTATTATTGATAAAGTAGCAATAAAGGCAATACACAGATATTAGATATAATATAAACATATTTAAAATGTTAGGTACTTTTATATTTAAGCAAAATATCCTCTAAAATACGTAATGTATTTTGTTTGTGCAAAAGCTGCTTGATAATGTATTTATGTTAAAAAACTTGTATAAATAGTTGAAGGTCTTCTTTAAAATAATTGGCTTAATACACTGTAATCATTAGTTAACAGTACTGTACAAAACAGGGTGATTAAATTTGAACTTGGGTTTTGCAGTTTCAAAGAAATTTTATTTGTTTAACATTCACTTAATTTCTCTTAGGTATACTTCAAAAATGTACACCCTAAATTTCCTAATGGTGGGAAGTTGACGCAACATATAGAAAATTTAAAAATAGGAGATACTATAGAAGTTCGTGGACCTAACGGCAGAATTGAGTATCTCGGTCACGGCAAATTCACACTCCGAAAACTCAGAAAGGATCCACCAGAAGTTATTAACGTTAAGAGAGTGAATTTGATTGCCGGAGGTAAAACTAAACTATTAAAAATTTTTTATTTTTCGACTGAATACGTTTATATATTTTTTAAGGCGTTGGAATAACTCCGATTTTACAATTAATCAGACATATTTTGAAGGATCCTAGTGATCCTACAGAATGTGCTTTGCTTTTTGCAAATCAAACTGAAGATGACATTTTGCTGCGACCAGAATTGGAAGCGGCAGTACAAAGTCGTCCCAACAAATTCAAGTTTTGGTACACTTTGGACAGGCCTGAACCAGGTAATGTTTTTTACTCTCCTTTTTCTTGCAAAATAATAGTATTTCCAAGATGTACAATGGTTCGTATCCCATATCGTAGAGCTGCCAACGCATCAGTTTAATATCTTAGATTAATACAGTTGGGCAAGTGTCTATTTTACACTGTCACCTTGAACAAAAACGTTAATTTGACTTTTGAGAGTTTGTAATTTTTTAGGTTGGAAATATAGTAGCGGTTTTATCAATGAGGAAATGCTAAAAGAACATCTGTTTTCTGCTTCCGATGATACTTTGAATCTCATGTGTGGACCTCCACCAATGATTAATTTTGCTTGTACACCGAACTTGGAAAAACTTGGTCACAGCAAGGAAAGATTGATTGCTTATTAATAATTAATAATAACTAGTTGTTGCTTCGATTATTTTGTTAATTTTTATATTATTTTTCTTTACTGGAGTAATATAAGCTTTATAGCAGTTAACTTGTGTTTCATTTTTATGGTTAAGAAATATTTTTTTTGTACAACTGTCATTAAAAGTGACACTTTTAATGATAGCAAACAATGTTAAAAACGATTGTTTACATAGCAGCGTGTTAAAAATACTTTTAACACTAGTGTTAAAAATATTTTTAGCACGCTGCTATGTAAACGTCTGCCATTCACAACAATCTTTTGATTATTTGAATACTAAAATGCATTTTGAATTTATTGTCATTGCAAATTCGCTCGTTTCATTATCAAAATAGGGAAGTTGTACAAAAAACATTGTATGGTATTTGTGTTAAAAGTGATTTTATTTTGTTCGTGAAATTGTTCAATTCGCTCCGCTCATTTCACAAACGTTTTCACTCACAAAATAAAACCTCACTTTTAACACTCATATCATAAATAACTATTATTTAGATGAATAGTCTGTCTCTTTCCCTCTCACCGTTCAGACGGACATTCCCACAGTGGACTATGGCTTCTTGTCTCTATTTGTATTACCTCTATGATGAGACCCAATATTGTAACAATACGATAAAAGTCAATTAATTTTATCATATTGAAACAATATTCAGTTCGCAGGGCTTTGTTACCTTATTAATCTTTAGAAAAACAAATTTTGGCATAACTAGAAAAACAGACAAAGCTATTTTAGGGCGCCACTAATTTTCTTTCCTAAAAGAAAATCAAATCTAAAGGCAGCTAACTTTTAATCTGTTTAAAAAAAAAATTGAAGTTTCTGTATAATAAATAAAACTAGCAGAGTAAAAAAAATGTATATATAACTAATTACGGTTGTTAAATTTACATAAAAAAAGGGTTAGTAGCAAATAAAAAAAATACTTATCAAAAGTACAATTGTTTGAAGATGACGTTGAAAATGAAGATGATGTTGACGATGAAGCTTTCGATGTATAGGTACTCTGGATAAATTCTCATATACTGATAAATCCAGGAAAATGTTTTCCGGAAACTTTGTACATCAAGAACTGCACAAGGGAAAACTGGTTATTTCATCCCAGGGAATCGTGCATCAGGAAATCAGACTATTTGTTGACCCAGGAACTTGTTTGTCATGAACTGTTATTCGCAGGAACTTGTATAGGAACTCCAAAAACTGTGCAGTAATCCAGATTCTTAAGGTAAAACGGCATCTTTTGTTTTTAAACAGGTAGAAAAAATTTAATCAATGGATTACTGCAAAGTTCCACTTATGCTGCTTTGTCGACAGGCAATGAGAGAAGACCTGCCGGAACCTTTCTCATTCTTATTTAAGGACAGTTCAAAATTTTAAATTTCGCGGTAAAATATCTTGAGAATATTGATTTTTGGATCATTAGTTTATTTCACCACGAATCACAAGATATATTCTATATAATTTCCATCCCATACTTGAATTTTAATATACTGAGCTAAGGATATAAAGTAAGAAGCCCGTTGGATACATTATATACATTAGTTTAATCCATTCTATTTTGTCACATAGTATTGACGTACTAAATATAATTTTTATGAGAAAATAAAAAACACCATTCTAAATATAGTTTATTGAATTAAAAGCATACAAAATTATAATCTCTTATAATTTCAAGTTTCAGTACGTTTGAAGTATTTTAAAAAAATTTAAAAGCATATTTTCAATAAATAGTAAAAACACCTTTTTTAAATGTTTCATTTAAAAAGTAATATGATAGTTAGGGAGGCGAAGTCGCTAAAGGGGGACATTCTCGAGCGCCGTCAAGACCTATTAAAATCGAAAGATAAAGTAATTTCGAAAAGAAAAGCTCGTATGGTAAAAACCATTTTAGTGGTGGGTATGTATGTGTATGTTTTGGGGTGACATTCACTGAGACCTAAAAGATCTATTGTGCCCCCTTACTTCTACTCAGTTTCTGAGGAGAGTATCAGAAACTATAGTAGTTCCTTTAGTCCTATTTCCCGGAGGAATTTTAGGATGTCTGCAGGCTTCAACTTAGGCAAATGTTCCTCTTCTATCCAGTAATCTCCTAGGTGCTGTGCTCTAGGATTCTGAAGTGCTGTGCAATTGGAAAGTATGTGGATGGAGGTTTCTTCTTCCATTCCACAAAATCTGCATTCTTCTTCCTCCACTATTTTGAGTTTTTTCAGGTGCCCATTCAGGCGACAATGTACCGTTAGGATCCCTGTTAAAACTCTTAGCGCAGTTTTACTTTGACTTATGCATTCTTTTGATCTCAACAGGTTGTAGTCACCCAGAAGAGTCTTTGATTGTATAAGCCCACTAGATATTTCCAATGGTCAGATCTTCTCTTTTTCTCGGCTTTACTTATTTCTTCCAATATTACATTGGGGCTGATTCCGCAAAAGGGTTCAGGCCCCCAGAAAGGTATTTCAGTCCCCCTCTTTGCTAGTTCATCTGCTATTTCATTTCCTTCTAGCGGTGGGTATGGCGTGTACGGTTTTTCAAAAATGTTATGATAGGCATATAAAGTAGTCAAAAAATCCGAAAAAAAATTACTACTCGAGCCCGTCAGATTTTCGGAAGGTATGTTAAGTAGGCCCCAAGGAAGCTCCTTTAAAAAAACTGACGATTTCGGCGTGACGTCTATCCTAGGCGCGCGTCACTACATATAGAGCTAATACTTTTCAAAGTTGTTCTATTAGGTCCAAGGTATCTCTCACATCTTCAACTGCCACGCTCGAGTATTCCCGAAAAATCCCCTATTCGCCTCCCTAACTATGAGTAGACTCCACAAAGTAAGGGTCCACGAATTAAATTCAATAATAAAATTATTTACTGTTATTTCAAAAAGAATATAAATATATAAAAAAAATAGATGAAAAAATAAATTTAGTGTCAATGATTTTCAATATAAAATTTATAAAATAAATATAAAATAGTCAGGACATAAAAGACCTGAAAAATTCATTTTTAATAATTATGTACTCTAAAACGATATATAATTATCACAAATGTATATACATTGCTTTCTTATAACTACTATTTAAAAATGTAAAATGGTTTAAACTTATATGTTAAATAACAGTGATTAACTTTTAAATCAATGTGCCTTTTGGCTGACTTGTGGTAGGATTGGAAAAGTCTGCATTTCAGTACTGAATGATACTAATTTTTGAATCGAACCTGATTTTTATTTAGTTTAAACTTAAATTTTCTAGGACTGTCATTAAATTATGTTTTTTTATGGAGAAGTGTAAGGAACGTGTAATTGTGCAATATATAATATTACATAAAGGTATCAAAATTTCGCAGATTTTGTCAAACGCAATGACACAATACCTTTATTGTAAACAGAGTGAGATTTTACTCAATTTTTGCACCAAGTAGAGGTTAAAACAATAACCATTAAACGAATTATAATTCACTCGAAGTTATACCTACAAAATTTTTATGTTGATTGTTTTGACTTTAAGCACCTTTCTTTACATTTAAAATTATAAATATTTTTACTGGCTTTTGAATCAGAAGAAATTGAAAAATAGAATAAAATCAACACAGTAGTTAGTAAGCTCTTCACTGTAGTATATTAAAATTTATGTTTCTGTTTAATATTTGTTGACAAAATATAGAGAATCGGTCACATTTTAAAAATTCACAAAAAGATAAATGATATCTTCAGTTTTGATTATAATATTCTATACAAAGAACTGATGATACTATACAGATCCAAAGAATGCTGCCAGATCAGATCTACAATGTAAATCCAAGGTTTATGCACACATTTAGTATGAAACATGAAGTTTTACTTCAAAGACACAATTTATTCAAACAAAACGTCATACGTACTGGATCCATGTGTCAAAGTAGGTTTCATAAAATATACAGATACCTGCGGCAATTTGCAGCAGTATCTTGGACTATTAATATTAACTAGTTAAAATAATATGTAAAAAAATTGCAGCATTAATTACCATGTGCATAAATAAATAATTTTATCACAGACTAGCGTAACATATATACAGGTTGCGGCATTAGGTTACCAACAAGTGAATAATTAGACTTCCTCGCACTAATGCCGCACCCTGTATATACCTAAGATAACTTGAATCCAAAATTTTTATACAGCATCAACTGTCCTAGTATTACTAAAAGCCAATAAAAATATACACCCTGTTGTTAAACATTCAAGCAAAAACAAATTAAAATAAACGAAACTACACTTTATAAGTTGAAGATATATCTGGTTTTTTAGGAACGTATCCATACAGAAATATGGAAAATATTACAAAACCTGCACCTAAAGCGAACTGTGCAGATAATTCAAAATCGAAAATATACATACTAGCTACACACGATATAACTATAGCTAGAGACGTAGCGAAACCTTTCAATATATTATCTGCATATTTCACCACAATTGCAACTATTAATCCGCCAGTGGCTTGTAATACTACGAGGTACGTTACGAATTTGTCATAGCCGAAGAAAAATCCGTTTTCTTGTATTGTAGCACCATCATATAAGAAACACGAGATCAAACCGAAAGGTATTGAGCAAAAAGAAAGTTGAACGTTTCTTATCCAAACAGTAACGTCGCTTCCTAGAACAAAAATGTATTTTTTCAATCATGAACAAAATTTATCAATAAACACCAACCTTTAAGCATTTTTTCAAAGTAAACCCCAGCAAAACCTGATAGGCAACATGCTGCGAATGCTGCCATGAAACCGACAAAGCGGTTTTGCTCTATTCCGTTTGTAACAGCAGTTTTATCTTCAGATTGTGCTAACTGAACAAGAACAATTCCTACTATTAAAGTAAGAAGAGAGATCCATTGAGTACGCTGAAGTTGTCGTTTTAATATAAACACTGAAAACAGGGCTGTTGTAAGAATTTTCATTTGATAGGTTACCTACAACAAATATATTATCACAAACTAATCTATGGTGCATCAGAATATTTCAAAATTTTGGTTAGAAATTACCTGATAGGTGGCAGCGTCTAGATGCGAAGCTGATAAATATAATAAATTGTTTTGAACGAGGTATACAAAAGATGGTACGCATATCTTGAGAGTATCGGTTGGTTGCTTAATTATCTGGTGATCTATGGTTTGAAATAATTTTACAGCTCCCCCTGCTTCTATATAAACGATGGCTATACAAGTTACAAGTTTGACAACTTCTGCCATCAACACAGCTAAAACAGACAACTAAATTATTAAATGGGAATATGATGAAAAAAGAATGAACATAACAAAAAATCTATTCTGAAAGACAGTCTGATTCATCTGTTGTCTTGAGAGGTAAAAAAAATGTCAAATAAATGTTATCAACAGAGTTAAGCTTCACACTTTGAAATTATTCTGTAAAATACAACGTTCTTTTGAATGGGACACCCTACATTTTATATTTAATTTTGCTATTTACCCCATTACGCGAATATAAGGTTTTACTAGGTTCTACCAGTACTTTTATTGATATGGCAACTTTTATGTGGAAATCTTGATGACATTTATTTAATCCTGTATGTTTAACTATGTATGTTTCAGTAAGACTTTTGTATTCCTGTTATTATATTGAAGATCACAAAATTTAGAACTATGATCATCATTGTGCTGAAACGTTATGATAAAATCTGGTAAGCCAAATTTAACAATTAGGTAAAATTTGAGTGCAGAGTACCATCTCCAGAGGGACGAATCTTTTGAATAGCAATAATTACAAAAAAGGAAGTGGTGTTTTCAATCAACAATAAAAAACATTAGAATGAGTCACTCGAGGGGGTAACAACTGGTGGCAATACATGTACAAATTGGATGCAT
>CAJUYI010003819.1:0-15978 GCA_910591695.1 Galerucella pusilla | reverse complement strand
TCAGGAGTTAACCCTTCTATATGCTGGCCTATAAACGAAGAATTGAAAGATGCAAAAGAATATGAAAATTTCAAATATCCTTCCACAATACCAGACATGATTATGCAGGCAAAAAAATTAAGGAAAGAGAAAGAAGGAAATGTAGCAGCCAGACAAGAAGCAATTGTTAAAAAAATGGAAAATTTGGAAGGTTGGAAAAGAGATCTGTTCAACAGAATTGCCAAAAAAGAAGCTGAAGCTAAAAGTGCTAAGGTAATAAACTAAGTTTCATGGTTTATATATTTGTTCAATCTATCTAATGTTTTCCTGTCTGTTGATGTGTTATTGACTTTATCACTATGAATCTTGTATGTCCAATCCATTGTAAAATTAGCATACACAAGAATCTCTATTATTAATCTTTTTGAAGTACAATTTCTTTGCCTGTTTGTCAATAATTATTGATTAGAAATACTTATTTTTAATAATACAAAACATCAGTTGTTTATCCCCATAGTTTAAGGCTGATTGGTAATATATACTTTCGCAAGTTAATCTGAAGCCGAGAAAGGAATGCAGGCGAAAACATTCGATATTGCCACGTTTTACTATGAAAAAGCTAAAGTGCTAAGTATGTAGTGATAATAATTAGAAAAGGAACTTTTTATTATTAACAATATAAACAGTATGATTAAACCTTAATTCTTCAATCTGCTTGTTTCCCTGGATGTTGTCTATTAACATTCTTTTTTCAATTTACGAATTTTGGAAGATGAACACTTTTACAAATTTGTCATGGGCTTCTCCAAGCTCTGGCAGCGTTGTGCGAAAACCATAATTACCACACCCTCCGAACTACATAATTGGTGATTTTTATCGAAATATCTGACCAGCTGACTTCTTATTGGCAACGCGTGCGTGTACTTTTTCCTCTCAGTTCGCTAATTGACTGATATTGATTGTTCCAGTGGCTTTGGTATTGTCAGTGACCTTTGTATTTTAAGTTTTACTTGGTGAAATAGGTACCGTACGCCACTGGTACATTTATGACAGATAAGCCCCATGTTTCCTCGCCTCTTACCGATGCCGCGTATCTTCAGTTAAACTTGCCAAACTACAATTTGTTTCACCATTTTTTTGATACGAAGGCCAGTATGCACGGATTTGAACAAATTTTTTTAAAACATGCAAAAATATTCAGAGTGTTTCATTTACATAATAAAAGTTGAGGGCATTTCCGGTTAAATCGGAAGTTGATAATAGAAAATATGACATCAAATTTACGTTATGCGTCACTGTAAACTTTCATAAATATCATCCATTTAATTTTAAAGATATTTACTTGGTTACAACTTTTGGACACTCCTGTATATGTACTCCATAAATGAACATATTTATAAATATTCTTATTTCTTCACTGATTACTTACAATTTGAAAAGTACTTTTAGTTATTTCTTTTGGTACCTTTACATGTTTAAAAGTAATTATTGTCACTCAGTTAAAGGAGTAGGGATAAATTCCTTGTGGTGTTTGGAAGCAAAAAGAAGAACTGGATTATTTCAAATATATTGACGGAAAAAAGAAACTGCACTCTGCAATCTTCGTACATGTTTAGTAAAACAATTACTTACCAAAATTTTAACGTCGTTTTCAGTAGCACAGGAGATGATAAATCGCAGCTATCTTTTAAATCAACAAAGTGATAAATTCAACTTTGAAAATAAAAAACAAATTGTGTGAAACAATACTTTAAAACTTGTTTGGAATTTAACTAACCTCAAAGTGCTTAGCGATTAAATATACATAAAGGTGAAAGTAGTTTCACTGGTTTTACATTTCATTCTTCAGTCAATAGAATCAATGAAAGTATTTTATGCTTTAAACTGGCGATGTTTCATTTTGTTTTAGTGAACGCCATTTACTAGTACAGTAAAATATTATTTTCAAAAATATTAAAATAATTTTCAAGTACAGGGGAGCGTCGATATATTAATATGTGTGAATCAAAACTTCTCAATTTGTTCATTGTTCAATCCTTATATTATAGTATTTATACGCAATTGTGTTTTGATGGGAAATGTCATGGACTCATTCTTTTTTGCAAAACCTTAAATAACATTTTTTGTACCTTGCTTTTTGGAAAAAAATTAAAATACAAGTTGATGCACAAAAACATGTTTATTTATTTTTGGTTGCTTGTTGAAGCAGATCTGAAAATAAAAAAAAACATTAATACAAATATAAATTGTAATTATTTTATTAAATTATTGTCAAGTAACATATTATTTGTTATTAGACTGAATAAAAAATGATATTCCAGAAATCACAGTGGCTAGAATAGGTCTTCCAACTTTTTGATACATTCATGATAGTTTAAGAAATTTGTAATTTCAGGAAAGAAAAGAGAGACTTGTTGAGGAAGTTAAAAGGCATTTCGGATATGCCGTTGATCCAAAAGATGACAAATTCAAAGAAATGTTGGAGAAAAAAGAAAAGGAACAGAAGAAGGCGATGAAAGAAGCGAAACGGAAACAAAAAGAAGCAAAGGTTATGGACAAGTTGTTGAAAACATATGAAACTGATAAAAAGGTGCCTGTAGATGATAAGGACGAAGCAGCCAATAAAAGCAACGTGGTACAAGAAAAAGAATAAATATATTTTTAAGTAGAATATGTTTTGTAAATATGTTGAAATAAAATGTTTAAAATTACTACAAAGAATATTCATTCACACTCAAACCCTAACAAGTAACAGAGTCCAACTAAAATATTATTTATATATGTTCTTCAAAATTTATATACAATTAATTTGCATATAATGCAGAGAATTTTAGTCATTTTATTTTCTGTTGAAACAGTGCGGTTTAATGATAACTGATGTTTAGACTGAGAGATGTCAGCGCAATGTATTGATAGAAGGAATCTACTATAATAATATTCAGTTTACATTTATCGTCAACAGAGGGTACTTGCGTCAGAAAAGCTATTTTTATTCCGCTTGACAGGCAATCGGGGGGATTGTGAAGAAAACTGGCTTTAGAAGGCTTACTATGCGCAGTGCAAGTGCGCGAGAGTCTTTGCGTTATCCAGATTCTTTGTACCATTCCTAGCATACCACAAACAGACAAACTCCTCGTAATAACGGACCAAAATCCGTCCTAATTATCCAATAAAGTTGGCAAAGAGGCTCTTATTTTCAATTTTGGTAAGTACATTACAATTTATGATTGTTTTTCATACAGTTTTAGCTTTGTTTTGGTCTTAATATCCGTTAGAATGTCAGCAATGTGTCTACAATTCCAACAATACTTTACATACTTGTCATGCTTGCTCTTACGAAGTGCAGACGACCGGGAACGAGCGGTGTCGTTTGAATTTCGAATTTAGTTTGACAAAAATCGCAAAAGATTATCAATCTTTATCGATAAGAAATGAATATAAAGTGATATTGATAGTGATAAAGAACTTTCGCAAGTGTATACATTCGGTGGCTAGTAGTGATCATAATACTCGCGGCGCGTTTACTTTGTTTACAACAATCAGTTGTTTTAGTGTTGTCGAATACTACTAGTGTTTTCAAATTACTAATACAGTAATTTTTACGGCTGTAAATGAACGTGTTGTGATTGTGTAAGGACTCTTGAAAAGTTTTGAAGTGATATTTTAGTGGTTTGTGTATCTACCGACGGATAAAAACATTTGGATTGTCCAAGTTTTCGTCTCTTGGAGATTTTTCCACAACAAATTTATATGACGGAATGTATTTAGGTATCTATCTTAATAACACACTTATTTCAACATAAATACACATTTGTCATACGATTAATGACTAGAAATTTATTTAGCTTCCTTTGCATAAAAGGAATATGTACCTACCTATCCAAATTGATATTCAAAATTTTACTTTTTTAAATAAAACTGTTTCCAAAGAAATCCACTTTAATGAAAAAATATATATGAAAATTCTAAGAGGTATGAGTACATTCCACAAAGTAGGGGTACACATAGTAAATTCAATATTCGCTGTGCAGGTGGTAATATTTTAAAAATAAATTCACTGAAACACTACCTACCTTTAATTTGCAAATAATATAAGTAAATAAGTTACTCATTATTCCTTATGAAATGGTATAGGTACAATACACTAATGATTTAAATTTTGGATATTGAGTACCGACAAAATTCCAAATATCTCTATTTAAGAAGTACCTAACATATCTTATAGGTATACTACAATAATATGCATAAGGATAACAAATAATTTTTGAAATATTTTCAATTTCTTCAAAAAGTGTGTCAGAAATATTTATTCCTCAATTTTTATTTTTATTCTATAAATAGACTCATATCTAAATATTGACAATGCAAGTTGATTAATTAAATTACAGGTGAAAATCATTTAGTACTTGTATGGTCTTCAAATGATTAAAGTAATAGTTTTATGGTTGTGGCACATTGCTGATAAATAACAACAGATCTGTTTATGTTAGACATTTTAATTTATTGTATTATTATTTATTATTAAGAAGGCGATTAAATTTAATTATCTGCAATAATAGCATACAATACTTTTTATGAAATATATGAAGAAAAAAGTGAATTTTAATCAATCTTTAATAATACTTGGAGATTAGATAAAGTGATACAGACCTGCTAAATAAGAAATAATATATCTTGTCTGTTTTTCAAGTTGCCCTAAAAAAATAGATAAAATTTGTAGGTGGACCATGGTAATTATAGATAACCTAATTTTTGAAATATAATTCAATATTTTTTTGATTACTTGAAATATTATAAGATGCTTGATGTAGTAAAAGTAGGTACCTAGCTATGTGCAGAAACAGTGTAAAGCTTTTGTTGTTTTATAGAGATTTCTTATAATAACTGATTATTCTAATATAAAAATGGATTTTGATTACATTTGAAGTTAATTCAAGTATCTATTTCTCGTTGTAAGTCTTGGTGTTTTCTTTATTTCCTAAGGCTTTCTATGTCTTTATTTCCTGTTAACTTAAATCTACATCAATATTCTCAAGCTGTTGTTCTTTTTATTTTTATTCTAAATGATTTCAATTTATTTATAAAAATTTGGTGAAATCAAAATAATCGTTCAATTTGATATAGGTACCTATTTTATAAATAATGTAATTCGGTTTTACACTTTACTTCAGTATTTTCGATTTTTATTTTCTTTCATCTTTAATTATTGTGGTCGATAAATTGGAAATCATTTAATACAGTTAATTTTAAATCCCGTGAAAATAAACTCTACTGTAATGGACGCGGATTCTACCTCCCGTACGACGGCAACCGAGAAAAACAAACGAATATCGTGTCTGCAATCGAATTAATTTTAGACATATTAAAATAAACTTGTCTTCATGGTTGTTGCGACTTTCCAGAAACTTCGCCAGACAGGGTGTTACTATTTGGGAGTTGAAACATTTTATTCATGCATTGGCAACTAATACCGCCGCTAGTTTAATTAAACAAATTTAAATATCTCTATTGATACAGCGATTTTTAAATTAAGTATATTTAGAATGAAATGTATATACACTCACGAAAGTTTGCCAAATGTGTGACATTAAAAACTGCATGCATTTTATAAATGGAGCAAAACAAAACAAAATTTGATGCAAATATAAAATTGCTGGTGCATTAACATAACCTCAAAGAACTGTAAAATAAAGTTGAACAACTATAACAACCAAACACCCTGATGGGGTCAAATCGGGTGATCTAGCGGGCCGTTTCACAGTTCCCCTTCTTTCGATTCGATCCATCTATCTGGAATTGTTCTGTCTAATACATTGGCTCCTAACCTAAGCTTCTTGGCCTGGCGGTGTGACATCCTCTTGAAATCATCTTCTGCAGTCTAAAGTGTCAATTTGGATAGATGTCAGGAAAGAGTTGGATTAAATGTATTAAATCAATTGAATTAATGTATACAATTCTTCTGGTAAATTTTCATAAAAAAAAAATAAGGACCAATAGTTATTGTAATTTGCCTTGTAATACCACCGTACACTAACTACCGACAAGTGAATTTTCTTCGTCGATTTATGGGTTACCGAACATTTCCTTACCCCTACTATCGTCTGGCGAGTTCTGGCTAGTTTAAATCGAGTAATGAATGTTGTATAATAATATTATGTAAGGCGCCAGAGAAAAGATGTAACAAAATTTTCAAACGTTCCGACGCAAGTGAATTTACTTGTCGGTAGTTGGTGTACGATGGTAATACGTTCATCAACCTCTTGTTGAGTCCGCATGCTATGGCCAACATCACTAAAAGTTTGGATCTCTCACTTTCAGTTGAAGGCACTTTAACAAAATAAATTTAATGTTGAATTAAATTGACAATTCGGAATACTACTTGGATATTTGACAGTTTTTAACGTCTAATTAAAACAAATGGCAATAAATATTTTTGCTGTCAACTTAGTAAGGGCGGCTAAGATTTCTTGTATTTAGGATAAAAATTTTAAATTAAAATTAGCTACACAATATTTTAACCGTTTAATATGAGCGCCCTTGCTGCAAACTCCCTAGACATTTTTTAATGCGTTTAGGACAAATCGAGGGACAAATGCATGATTTCCATTTGGTTGTTTCATCCAAAAATATCCAGCAAACGCTTTTCGTCTAAAGAAATAAAATTAATTTCGTACAAGATGAAGATTTACAGTATAAGCAAGTTATTAACGTTGTTACCTGCTTTAATGAAAATTTGTTTCATTTCTCAGCCGAATAATGGAATTATTCTCATATTTTGTCACCAAATTCGACGAATTTTATTCCAAAAATCATTTTCGTATTCAAAACATTGAAAATAAGCATATAAATGACATTAGAAATAATGTAGAAAACAGAAAGGTGTTTTAGTTTAGGGAAATTTGGTTTATAAGGCCTACAGTAAATGTCACAACTGTCAAACTAAATATCATAGCACACTCGTGGCGTCTCTGCCGCGTTTTGAAGAATCATTCATTGAAACGCGATAGTCAGATTGCAGTTGGCGTCCAGTGGAGTCCTGTAGGAACAGTACAATTTATATATAAACGTTTTCTTGAGGATACAAAGAATTTTTGGCGTCACTGGATGTTAATCGCCCATGTTAAGCTTTCGATTTTGGTGGCATCACAAATACCATTACCAAACTTGGAAATAATGCCATACAATGGTACACAGACGGTTCAAAAGCTTGAGATAAATCCCAAGTATCTTTCAAGCTGAAATCCACGCTATAAGAAAGTGCGCCCAGTTCAATATTGATAAAGGATACCTACAGAAGACAAAGGATTATCATAATGTCGGATAGTCAAGCAGCCATTAAAGCACTGAGCTCTTGTGTATACAGTTCCAAAATGGTGTGGAAATGCCTAGAGAAACTCAATGAACTGGGCGAGAACAATATAGTCACCTTACTATGGGTTCCAGGACACCCTGGAATAGAAGGAAATGAAATAGCAGATGAACCAGCAAAAAGGGGAACTGAAAAACCTTTCTGAGGGCCTGAATTCTTTTGCGGAATCAGCCCCAATGTAATATTGGAAGAAAAGAGAAGATCTGACCATTGGAAAAATCTAGTAGAACTTATACAATGAAAGACTCTTCTGGGTGACTACAACCTGTTGAGATCAAATGAATGCATAAGTCAAAGTAAAACTGCGCTAAGAGTTTTAACAGGGATCCTAACGGGACATTGTCGCCTGAATGGCACCTGAAAAAGCTTAAAATAGTGGAGGAAGAAGAATGCAGATTTTGTGCTACTTAAAAGCTTTATTACCAGTTAGTTTGTCTTTATTAACCGCTGTATGATAAATAAAGGTTAATTACATTTAAAAATGCCAAAAAAGTGAGAAATTAAGAAATTTCAGCATTCACTTGTAGTAAAGTTACGTAATCCATGGATTTACTTAACCGAAAACAGTACTTCAATCTGTCAATTAAAAGAGAAATATCTCTTTACTCGCGTACTCATTCCCCCACACTGCGAACTATTTAACAAAAAGATAAGATGAGAAGGAAGCTCTTGATGCATCGAAACATTCTATCGAATATCGCGATCTCCTTACTGATTTCTTGAGTTTATCATAAACTTATAAAATTACTAATTTAATAGCCAACCGTAAAACGGCCGCGACGTAAAAATAAATTATTGCTTTCGGTCGTTGTTGAAGAGACAAAAGCCTTAAATTTATTCGTGTGATGAATATATGAACCCGGGAACCAACGCAACGAGGAAACGTATTGAAGGCAGACATAAAGACGTTAGAAAACGTGATATAATGTTTGTGCGTTATAAAATATAATTTATGAACTTTACTCATAAAACTATATGGCTTAAATAAATTATTTTCTATACTAAAAGCTTGTAAATATTAAAATAGTTTTATTTGTAACGGACTTACGTAGATGTCAAGAGTTTTAGCACAAATTATATATTTTAAATTAGTTTATTAAAACTTTAATTGAAAAATAATTACTATCTGGAGACTAGGTGAAATTATTTCTAAAGAAATATGTGGAACAAGTAAAAAGAATTAATATAAGAAACAGGCCGCTTAATTGGTGGACAGAAGAAATAAAACTTGAAAAAGAAGATGTGGAAAAAGTACTTGAGTAATTATACAAAAGGGAAAGAAAAACCGTGACCAATTAAAAACTATGATCCTGCACCAAGATGGGGCATAACCCAATGCCAACTGCACAGGTGTTACTTAAGCATTTAAGTAAGACTTAAGAAATATGTGTGACTGCACTGTAACTCGTTCTTAACGTAAGTCGAAGTGTAGGTTCTACTTAAGTCCTACTTATGTGAAAGTGAGGTTATGTTTTAGCACTTGACAGACCAAATTATCAAATAGATAGAGAGTTTAGTTTATAAAATCCAAGAAAATTGAATTATCAAATAGATAGATATAAATCAAATAGATAGATATAAAATCCAAGAAAATTGAATTAATAATGGATATAGAGCTTTTTGATGACCTTTACGAAGTGGAATTAATTGAATCTGGTGTTCCCATCAGGAGTATAATTCCCAGACAAGATTTTTTACAACACCCTATCCGAAATTAGGGCCGCGGTGGGCACGTACATCCTTTGTATTTTCATTCATCAATACTGGGCATAAATCACTGGGAGACGCAGCTCTTCATATTTCATATTGTTTATATTATACATAATAGGCATGATGACTGATTTTGAAAAACTGCCCCACAATCTTTTCACGTATATACTTCATCTACAATAAATGTTATTTCTGTAAGAAAAAAAGTTTTTAAAGGAAAAATTCAACTTTAAAAAACACATTTTAAATTATGCGCCAAAACGCTAGAATAGTAATGGCGTCTGTCTATGACATCATCAATTCGTAAATACCATTTATAGGTGATCTGTGTCGATAGCTTATCTATGATCCGTGTCAAAGTCAAACTTCAAACACTTGACAGCTTGCAGGTTAAAAGTTTATTGTGATACATAAACAAAATTTGAATAATTTTGTGCGGTTAGTTATCATAGAGATGAGTCCTAATGTGTATCGATGGTGTGCGTTTCCACAATGTAATTCAAAACAGATGCTCGAATCATAGATATTTGCCAAAGTACGACGTCACTCTCTTCTGATTGGTGTTTGAGATAAGATGGCGGATGGCTAAATCTTGTGCTTATATTTTTACTAAAATAAATGTAATCAAACATGTAAAATAAAAATAAGTGATTTCTTTAGAATCTCTGTATCTTATATAATTATATCAAATCAATATTTTAGTGCTTCTTAGTGACTGTCATCATACCTATTGTCATTCTCATTATCAGAATCTAGTGTCACATCTGTAACATTTCAATTTTTACCAAAATCAAAATCCCTGTTCGCCTGTCTTTAGTCGACTTAGCTAAATAAGATACGGTGCAGTTGAATTAAAACAAGGTTTAATTTAATGAATAAAGTTTCGCTCATGAAAGTATTACTTAGAAGAAAAAACGGTACAGTTAGCTCTTAGAGGTACGAGAGCATCTCACAATGGGACAATTCTCTGGCCTCCTCATAGCCCCGACCTAACTCCCTTAGATTCTTTTTTACGTGGGATGCTAACTATACGGTATTTTCCAAAATAATACTCTTGTTAGAATTCGTTCATCTGTATAAAATACAGACATGCAGACATGGTAAAAGCTCTCTTGCTTAATCATGTCAATACACTTGCTCATAAAAATGTTTTCTTGGGAGCTGTGTGGTGGTGATGATGATATTGATCTGAAAATACGTTCTATAGGAACAACATAAAAGTATAAAATGAGTACCACTTTATAAGTCATAAACATGGGACTCTACATACTCGGTTGAATGTTGAATCTACTCACCAAAACGTTCTCACTCGATTATTTTGAATAGCACCATAAACCGTTAATGGAATATTAATAAACGAGTTTACGATTATTTTATATACCAGGATTTTTTTTTGGATATAGTATATTTTGTGCTTAAACGCAATCAAGCACTTATAATGATACGCATAAAAAAGTATTTATCGCAAAATATTTAATGTCCAATGGCATTGATAAATTTCCCTAAAACATGCTCTGTCCATCAAACTTGAACCAATTTCATAACTTTCCAAATGATTCTTCTACTTCCACTAAACTACTCTAGATCGTGTTATATCCAAATTTTTGACCGACACTGAATAAAGTTGATCCAAATTTAATGGTTTCCTTTAAATTCTACAAGTTAAATATCAAAAGACAGTAAATAAATTCAACTCAATATTATGGTTTACTTATAGCTTCAATAGGTGCGCGACCTTCAAATTGAATCAACATGTAATTTTTCATTTTATTGCTAATACTATTGAAGTGATTTGATTTGTTTGTAATATTAAATGTAGAAATCTCAGTTTTTTTCTTTAATTACCGATATATTCTTGATTTAAATACGGTAAAAATTACGTGATTGTTGATAAACATATTCTTATTTTGATACAAATCTATATTTTTTGGATAATTTGACCCACTTTTTCAATGGCTATACTAAAAAATCAAAATAGGTCCAATCGTTAAGGAGATCAGTATGACCTCGATTGCAGCGCCACCTAGCAGAACCAATTGTGTGAATCAAGCCATTCTCCAATACAAATGAACACACACAAAAACTTATAAAAACAGTAAAGAATGTGGCAAATTTAAAAGTATGTTGAGGTATATTTTGCGTATAAAAATTGCTAGCCAATATTTAGTGTAATTAAATAAATAATTACAGTATAACTAAATATTACCACTAAAAGTCAAGGTTACTTTTATAAACAAAAAAAGGATGAATGAATAAATAACGATTCAATTACACACTTGAATATAATTTTTTCAGTCTGAATATTGAACGAATTTACAGTATAAACATGAAATAAAAACCGAAACTTGTAAATTTTTATGTTCACTACATCTTGCCAAATGTGGGATGAAACTTAAGAAATAAACGCGAAGAGAGACATCAAACGATAGATAATTTCAATAATATAAGTTTAAATATGTGTTCGTCGCCCTTGCTCATTTTCTCCTTGATCAGAGTACCGTTTTTTTAACAGCATGCATAACCCGCACCCACCTGTCAATCTTGTCGCACTGATAATTATAAAATATTGTCTCGACTCGCAGCTCGTACGTCTCGTGTTGTGTCGTCTCGCGTCTCGTACGAGAGTTGTGCTAATGTATCGAAACCTCTTCAGTAGGAAGTAGGAAAAAAAATTTAAAATTGTTCCAATTCAACATTATGTAATGTTATGGAAATAATAAAAGTTTACAAAACAAAAGTTTGATAATACAAACTAATAAATTTAAACAATTGAACAAAACAAAAACTTGCCATTCTTTTATATCTAAAAGAATAACAAAATCGATATCAAGATGATACTTTTTTGGTAGTATTTTCTGGTCACCTGTAATAATCTCGCATGAGTATCGACATGAGCGCAATTAAAATCTCGTCTCGCATTGTTCGAATATCTTCTCGTGTCTCGTCTGGAAAACGAGACGAGACCATGCGAGACTTTTCAAAACGAGATACTCGTTGGCATAACTACAAATAAATGGTTCTTTACCATTCAGGATTATGTTAATCTAAAGCTATAATTACAAAATATTCACTTGTAACGAAGAAGAAAGCAACCAAATGATCGCACCACAGATTTTCCTTCAGTTGTGTTGTCCCTTCTATTATTCTCCGATATCTAGTAAACTTTCTATCAGTAGAGTTTAAAAGTATTGATTTTCAATTTAATTCAAAACTGAAAGTATCACATATAAAAAATGACATTTAATTAAAACTATCTATTATTAGTTGACAATAAAATAAAAAACGGCAAAAATGACGGTTGCGGAGAGTGTAATACAAGATCCAAATGGGTTTTAATTTAATTTTTTTTCCTGTTACTTGCCTACTCCACATGTGAAATGTTGCCAAGAGTTTATTTTAGAATTAGTGACGCATTTTAACCTCTACAAATCTTGATTCAGTGCACACACTCATACACTTTGGAAAACACGGAGAAAATAGATTTCCCCGATCTTTATATGAAAGTAACGCAAAACAATCCTAGTTGTAATTAATTTGGATATTGAAAGCGTTTTAAACGAATTAAAATTGAACTTTATTATGACGGGGAATTTGTAGCAAATTTTGGATTTTTAATCGATACGAGGACAATAATAATGTCTTGGTTCGAAATGAACTCCGAGATGAAAATCCGTACAGCTACAAAAGCAAAAACCCAAAAACTACAAAATACGAGAACCAAGGGCCAAATTATTGACGTTAAAACTGTCATTTCGCTGATGTCAAAATTGACCAATAGTAAATCAGATTTCGTTAAACTTTATTGTGCACAGGAGATCCTAAACTTTTCAGCAATGTCTAGCACTATAACTTCCTCACGGATTATTTGATGGTGCTTGTCGAAAAATACAAAAATGTATTGTTCACTTGTATGATTACTCTAAAATGACAAGTTTCATGATAAAACGTCTACGTAGGAACATCTGTGTTGCCAATTCCTGAAATATGAATAACTACTACTGGTAGATAGATAGATAGATTTTATGAGGTGGCTTTTGGCCTATTCCACTGTGATCTTTTCAGATCTATTGTGGTCCTTTAAACTCTAGATTACATTCTCCAGCCTGACTCTAAAAAGTATATTAGTGTGGAGACTGAACCTTTCATACAGCTCTCTACCAATGGCTTTTCTTCGCCTGATGCAAAAAACCGCACATTTGCCAGGCTATCGCACTGACAGAATGTGTTCTGCCGTTTCTTCTTCTAGTGCCGTTTCTTCTTCTAGGTGACAAAACCTGCACATATCTTCGTTTGTCAATCTATAAGTCCATTGAAATGTTACATTTTTTAGGCCTTACCTTGCGTTTTTTAGAGGACGCAATTTTATTTTTTTGATGTGTAGGGGGGGTCAGTGTAAAGCTAAAAACAAGTTTGTGGGGTCGCAACCCATGTCCCACGGCCGCCATCTTGAAAATAGGGGTTGAAATGGTTTTTACGATATTATATCTCTTAAACTATTTATTCGATAAAAATGTTAACATTTTTTTGTTGCAAATTAAATTCTCTACAACTTTGGTCCAGTAAATTTTTGTCGTAGAACTATAAATAAAAAAGTTATAAGCGAAAATCTTCAGAAATTCAAGAAAAAATTTATATTTTTCGATGTAACTTTTTTTTATCATTTCACGAAAAAATGATATCCGAACATTTTTGTAGATCGTTTTTGGAGGAACAACTTTTATTCGCATCATTTTTTCATTAAGTCAATAGCTAAGGTTTTACAGCGCTCCGAAGTGAGTACTATTTTTAAGTACTCTTAACTTGATTTTTAAAATAATTTCAAATCTGATGTACGGTGTTATGTACGGAGATGTCATTGCGGATAACTTGCTTTTTCTTCATGCTTTTTCCGGATGTGACACAACTTCAGCTCCTTACAATGTCAGTAAAATGAAATTAGTGAAAACCCTGGAGAAACCTTTTGAGTTTGCAAGTGGAACGGCTTTGTTTCTCAACAAGAGAGTTGACCCTGCTTTGCTCACTGTAATTGGTGAACGTTTTTTATCTCTTTATACGGTGGTAATAAAGATGATGACAGCCTAAGATACAAACAATTCGCCAAGGCAGTGACAAAAAGTACATTTAACTTATCTTCACTTCCTCCAACACAAGACACAGCTCGCTTTCATACTTTCCGAGTCTACCACACACTCCGATACTAGCTTAGAATTGACCTCAAACGGAGTCGAGTGCCTTTAGCGCTGCTTGGCTGTCTGTGAAGATAGCATTTCATTCATTCATTCATTCAAACGTTTGGGTTGTGCTCAACAGCCCGGGCACTTGACCTAAGTCATTGTACCATTCCCAATGTTATCTACTTCCACTCCAAAAGTTTCGTGTCCTCTATATAGGCCACTAGCTTATTTGGGGGGATAGCAATTGAACGATATGTTCTCTTCTGCCTTTTAATTTCTTCCACACAACGTCATTTCCGCCTGGAAAATTGTGACATTCCTTGATGGGCTTACTGGGAAGGCTATCCCTTGCTTTAGCCCTACTATACCGGCTCCTACGCCGACTAACGTCTTTGACCCGCTTGTATACCAAAAAACATCCGCTGTTTCGTATAGTTACTTTGAACTACTACTGGTAGAATGGCCGATATGTGTGAACTTCGATCGCTTTTTTTTTATTTTCTCACATAAAGATTGTTAATTGATATTCCGTTGACATTGATAACTGCACCTTTCCAATAATCGCTGAAATGATCGATATCTAGTAGCCGGTTGTACGCCTTCAACTAATTTAAACATAATTTTCGAACGGTATATTTAATAACGTTTTCTAATCATTTCGTATTTCAGTAATTAATAATTAAATAATTACAAATGAGTCATTACATTTATTAAAAAAATATTTCCTGTTTCTATATTCGATCATTTGTTATACGGGGTGATCCGAAAGTAATGGTTCAAACTGTCATTATGGCAAAAGCTTTGTACTACATTTATACACATACACTGTCTTATTTATAAGATGCGACATAGGGATTCCTGTACAAAACTGTCAAACGTAAGCTAAATTTTTTACCTATAGCGTTCATAAAAAATAATAACAGATATGGAAAGGTCGTTGAAAAATAAGTTCAAATGCACTTTTAATTTTCCTCAATTCGCTCTGTTTTGATAAAAAATGGTGGTATAGTTATGTTTAAAAAAATCAAACTCCATATTCATACTACTTTCGAATACTTTTAACCGGCTGTCAAATAGCTACAAGTGTGGCGGTTCGATTCTCCGCTGTGGAGAATTTTTTTCTATTTTTGTTTTTAGTTATTTTTTCACAATTTTTGAAACAAATAACTGCTTCATTTCACATTAAATGTTTTTATCTTCTGTACGTTCCTTGTGGCCTTACTTATTCTTTTTTCTCTTATTTTTTTGGGAATCAATGTTTTTTAGACCAACCAATCCACGGCGCCAGTTAGTGTTTTTGTTCTAATAAAACGTTTCAAGCAAAAACGATAATATAACTCGTGAATTTTATCGTACAATAAGTTCAATATTGAGTGTGCAAAATTTCGAATTAATTTGTTCGTTGAAAGTGGGTCAAAATCGAGCCCAAAAGGAGTCGGTTGCAAACAAACATACATACAAGTGAAGCTAGTATAAACGTGTTAAAAAATATAGGGAGTGGCAAAGCTCTAATGTAATCAAAGTTGTTTCACAGTAAATTCAAAGATTACCATAACTTACCGATCACCCTGTATTTGTAAATTGATTTTCTCGAAACTGTCAGGAGAATCCTTTGTGGCCAATAAACAGTGATGTGTTTTGGAAAAATGATAGATAGTAGAGAAGTATAGATATAGTTCCGCTGTGAGTTTGTCAAAGACATCTGACCATTCTGTTTGCTTCTGCCTTAATATGTTTACAAGGAAT
>CAJUYI010003818.1:0-21219 GCA_910591695.1 Galerucella pusilla | reverse complement strand
CCTCTGCCCTCATTTATTTGTAATAATAATAATAATAATAATAATAACTCCAAATAGTGCTTTATATGGTGAACGT
The DNA here is from genome assembly GCA_910591695.1 of Galerucella pusilla. Classification (NCBI taxonomy): domain Eukaryota; kingdom Metazoa; phylum Arthropoda; class Insecta; order Coleoptera; family Chrysomelidae; genus Galerucella; species Galerucella pusilla. The sequence continues at coordinate 21,143 of CAJUYI010003818.1, read as the reverse complement.
CCAATTACTTTGTGGTAGGAACTATTTTTCTGAAACTGTACGAAATAACAGCCCAGTGACCAGTTTTTTGAACTATGGTCATACATCCATGCTCTAAGCATATTTTCTACATCTTGGTTGCTTCTCTCTATGCTTCCCTGTGATTGAGGATGCCTTGGTCGACCATGAAGAATTTTTAAAGATGGCCAAATTTTCACCATTTCCGATATCACAGATGCCGTGAACTCTCGACCATTGTCGCTTTGGAGTAAACTAGGTGCACCAATTTCCAAAAATATTTTGAGCAATTCATTTGCTACCTCATTCGCAGTTTTTGTTTTAAGAGGACGTAAAAATAAAAATTTTGTTAGGTGATCTTGATAATTAAGCAGCCAACGGTACTCATTGTCTGGGCAGGATTGAAAATCCATAAGGTCCACTTGTCCTCTGAAGTTAAAGTTTGTTGAAATAATGGGTTTTATGGTCAGATTTGCATAAGACTTACGCTTTTTCTTTTGGCAAACTTCACATGTTTCGAGCAATTTTTCTATTGCATATCTTCCGACGTCATATTCTGTTTTTAAGCTGTGCATAATTTTATCTCGACCGCCATGACCAACATTAATGTGTGCTTCATAAACAACATTAAATATTTTTTCATAAGGAACCAATAAAACATACTTTCCTTCATCATGTTTGTCCTTTTTAATAACAATTTTTTCTTCTCCCACTTCCAACACGTCATATAAAGATAAAAGGTGATACTATCTTCTCGTTTTTTTTCCAGGCGTTTGCTTAGCCCGCAGAATTTCTGTGGCAACCTAAGAGAAAAAAAAGTAAAATATTATACCAGTTTTATAATTAAGATCTACATGCTCAAAAACCAATAAAAAGGCCCACAATAAAATCACTCTTTTACCAAGCAAATGAATTATAAAACCGTGTTAAATGTGGCAACAGTGTACGAATTTGAAGTGATATTGTAGGTTGCAGAAGTTTGAGGTTATGTTTGAAATCCTAAAAAATTTACTTACCTCCGTCAATTCTGCAATATTCCAAGGTTTTTTCTTGCTTCGATTGGAGTAATAGTGATCTAACTTCTTATAAAACAATTCTGAATGCTTCGACATTTCAGTTTCACGAAAACATCACTACACAGATGTTAACAACAATTACAACGTTTGACTAAACCCGGCAAACAGAGTTACGGCTGAAAACGGAAAATTACGGCGTTTGACTAACGTAAATCCGACATTACAGGGAGTGCCTGAAACTATTAGGCAAACGGTGTACCGAATGTACAATTACGCTGTTTGCCGGCAATACGTGAAATGACTAGACATTTCAGAGAATGACGGATTTCACTAATTGACGCCGACATATATATTACAAATATATAACGGAGTATTGGAAATGACTTTCACAACAAGAGCTTCTAGGTTTGTGTTTACATGAAATGTTTCAGATTCAATAGATTTATTTATTAAAGTTATCACGCCACCACTTGCACGAGCTGCATCAGTTCTATCTTTTCTGAAACAATTAGAGCTGTATGTTTGGCATGCCTTAAGGTTCGATTCTTGTAGACAAATGATTTCAGGTGAATGCTCTGCAATGATAATCTGTAACATGGGTAAGCGATGGAGGAATCCATCAATGTTCCACTGTAGTATCGAGTTGAATGCTGCTATGAGATTGTTTACGAGCTCTTGCTGAAGAGTGAGAACTACTTTGCGACGAATCACTTTCTAGGTCCGAGGTCTCTTTACCTATATGGGAGAAAATTTTCTTCTTTAGTTTTGTTATCTTTATTTTCGTAGACTTGTCAGTTAAATGAGGATATACTCGATTTAATAAATTCATCAATCCCAACAAATCCGCAGTATAATCATTAATCACACTTATTGGATCTTCAACTCCTTGAACATTGTCCAATAGAAGCATCAATTGATCGTAGCTTAAAACAAAAGGGGGAGAATGATTATCGACGAAATTTTTGGTGGAGTCAACGCCAGAAGATTTGACATTTGTCTTCGATTTTTTAGTCTTTGCAGATGATTTGGATGAAGGTTTTGTGAATAAATTGCTTGGGTCTGCATTGGGATCTGAAGGAGGAGAGGCTATTTCTTCAAACTGACGTTTTATCGAAGGGTGGGGCCTTTCATTTTCACTTACAGATTCACCTGAGCTTCCTGGAATAGGGATCTGTTCTATGATTGGTTTTGACGTTTTCACAGCTTGAGGTGAAGGTGTATCCAACGATATCGATGAAGATTGTTTATCTTCCGCTGATGAGGGTTGTGCTGAAAGTTCTGCTTGTGAAGAGGGTTGTGTGTATGGTTCTTTGAAGGAATGATCAATAGTTTGTGGTGAGTATGAGGAGTCTGATAGCGTTTGTTCATGAATTTGTGGTACAGGTTCTATGGGTGTTTGTGACAAAGGTTGTGCTGTACATAGTGATGCAATATGACCCGTTTGTTTACAAGTGTAACAGGTGTTTCCATCTTGGGAAAGAAATACTCTATAGTTAGTGCTATCGAAGGTTATAACAATAGAATCGGGAATTTTCAAATTATGAGGGCTAACGTGGACCTGCCGTCTAAAGCTCAAAATATGAGCGAATTCGGGTAGTGATGAGCTGATACGAAGAGACGTTAATGGAGACACTAAATTCAGACCAAGCTTTTTCAATTCGTCCAAAAGAAGTTCGTTGGGTATCGAGGGACAAACGTTGGACAGTACAAGCCTTTCGGCTGGTGTGATCAGTCGTCGAGCATATAAAGTTTGGTTAAGAACTTTTATGGTTCCATGATTGTTAATAAAGTCATCTACCAGTTGCGTACTTGAGAGATAAACACATACCCGATTTTGACTTAGTTTAGAAATATGGGTTATATTTTTAGGTTGTACGATTTGTCCTAGAGAAACTAAATAATCTTGAACGCTAGCACCATCGATTGAGCTGATTATGATTCCATGATTTTTTGAAGGATATTTTGGTTGAGCAACTATAGAAGAGTATGACATACTAGTTGACATTTTAGGTGAACTGATGAAGAATGCCTAGGCGCTCCAGTACGCCCCTGGCCGTCTAATTATGCTAAGCTGATAATTAGTTGTTATCGTACTTTCTTGTTGATTTGCAGTTTTAAAACTACGTCAACTCTAAAGTATACAGATTACTGCCAAGGTGTATAAGATAGTAGTTTGGACAAATGCACTCACCATATAAATATAGTAATTTGCGTGAAAATCACAATATTCACTTTGTTGTTTAACTTAGAAATACCACTTTTTCGGAGCACCGAAATAAAACACGTCCTCCTGAAATTCTTACAGGGACGGACCTCGTTTCGGTTATTGTTATTGGTAATAAAGCCTATTAAATGTTATAAAGTATTGTTTACTTTCAAACCACGCACCTTAACATGGTAGCAGAGCGTGGGTGAAAAGTGAAAATTATAGAACAGTATCTGTCAAATTCTACAGCCATTTGAACAGAAAAAGTAAAATATTACTATTTATTTCGTCGCAAATTATCCCTTCTTTACGTCAAGTCACGTAGTAGGAACCTTACTAAATTCACGATGAGAATCATGTATCAACCACCGTTGCAACCACACCACTTAAATGTTGTCACAAAAATGTTTCCTTTCCTTTTAACATTTTATCATCACACGAGAAATTCCTTAACTACTTGATATCTTGTATGTTTATGTAAAATATGTAAGTGACAGTGACAGTAAAAAAAAATTATTTGAATACACACATTGTCAAAACAAAAACTGTGTTAATTTTTACTTCGAGAGATCAATGTACTAAGATTTTGTGGTGTTTATACCTACAATAAAGAATATGCTAGAATTGTCCATAATCGCTTCATTCAAGAAGACCTCCTAATTTTTAATCAATCGAACAACCCAGCACCTCAAACAGTTATACACTTTGTATCAAACGATTTTACATATGCTAAAATTGTTCAGTATCTTGTGTACGAAGGAAATCACGTGTAATTAAAAATGGCGAGAAACGGTGAAGCAGCTGTACCGGTGTTTGATGGAGAAGACTATGGCATGTGGAAAGAACGTGTATAATAATGTTATTTTTGAAATTAAAGAAATGCGATGAAGTAGTTATGCGCTCGAAAACGGTAAATGATGAAGAAACCTGGGATGAAAATGACTTGAAAGCTATGAACTAAGTACATATATAATGTTATTTCGAATAAACCATTGGAATTTGTTTGCGATGAAACGACGACTTATGGAATAATAAAGAAATTTGACATTCTGTACCTGCAAGAATCATCGGAATTGCAAATTATTTGTCTTAATAAATTGGAGAGAATAAGATTGAAAAACTATAAAGACTCGGCGACATTTTTGGAGACTTTGAAAAATGTGTAAACGAATTAAAAAGTGCAGGTGTAGGAAAAACTGACATATACACTAAATACTCTGCCTGACTCATACAGTTATATTGGTGACAGCCGACTACGTAAAAACTAAGATTCAAATGGCGGAGATGAAAAATTAAAAAAGACGACAATCACGAAAGAAAGTCAAATGTGTTCGCTGTAAAAAGTCGACAAGAGCGGAGTTGTTATGGCTGTGGTGACGTTGGGCATATCCAAAGAGATTGTAGAAACAGCGGCCAAGCAACAGTTAAAAAAAACTCATGGCGTTCGTCGCGTGGACGACGAGGTGCCGGAAGAGGTGCCTATAGAAATGCGCATGATTGTTTTGTACAGTACGTGAATGAATGTGAGAATTTGATAGGAAAAAAGGTAAAATTTTTGAGATGGCACAGAATATTTGAATGGTAAGAATTACAGTTTCGCTAAAGAGAGAGGCATTGTTATAAAAAATTGTCCGGGTTATGTACATGAATTAAATGGAACAGCAGAATGTTTCAACAGAACGATTATTAATATGTCAAGAAATACACAAGAGATATTCGTAGAAGAATTATTGAACACTTTCAATGTTAGATTAATAGAACCAATTGATATACATAGTTCGGCAAAAGTCCGGGACCGGACAAATATCGCAGAAAATATAAATTTTTCGAATCATCTTCTTATACCACAAATTTTACCCCAACTTAAACTATAATTTGAAAATATTTTGAAATATACAGGGTGTTCCAATAGAGTGTGGCGTATCAAAGTTATAGATTTTCTAATGGAACACCCTATATTTCATTGCATTTTCTGATTGCCCCTTAAAAATATGATACTCCTTCATAATGGTTCCCTATACCTAAATACAGAGGGTTCCGAGTTATGCTGACTTTTAAAAAAATGTGAATATTTCGAAAAAAATTAATAACTCATTGATATAACAAATTCTAATAGTAGGACATTCGTTGAATGTATTCCACGATTGAGTACTAAATATCTCTCTACAGGGGGTTCAAAATTTTCAGTTTCATTATTAAATCATTCAATGTGCAGTATCAGGCTTATTTTGAATGGAACACCCTTTATTGTCAAAGATTAGGATTAACGTTTAAAATTCATTCCAATTATGTACATCAATGTAGATGTTCGCAATGATAAAAAACCTGCAAAGATCTAATGATTTGAATGGTAGACATTAACTGTCATTCTTGTCATAAAAATACTTTTTGTTGGCCACACCTCCATTCATAGAAAATATTTTGAAATGAATTTGTCATTTTGAATAGATCACCCTGAATATTTTCGGACACTACGTTGAATTTTAATGTCACATAAGGCGATTTTTTCTTGCATCTACTAGGCATATTGGGTATGTATGTATGTGTGATTTTTGGGGTGACATTCACTGAGACCTAAAAGATCTATTTAGCCCCCTCAGTTTCTGAGGAGAGTCTCAGAAACTAGTAGTTCCTTTAGTCCTATTTCCCGGAGGAATTTTAGGATGTCTGCAGGCTTCAACTTAGGCAAATGTTCCTCTTCTATCCAGTAATCTTCCGGAGTGCTGTGCAGTTGGAAAGTATGTGGATGGAGGTTTCTTCTTCCATATATTGGGTATGACATATGATGTCCATGCACATGGATATATAGGTCATTTTTTTAAATGATTCTCTACTTTCAGTTTAAACAATAAACGAATAAACCATCAACTACTAGAATGACCACTAGATCGAAGACTTTTTGTGGATGTGTAGGTATGATTTAAGCCACAGAAATAAATATTAATTGCAACGTTTGGATACAAAGTCTACTAACTTTGAGCCAATCAGGAGCTGGTTTATAATGCGCGGGAATACGTCATCGTGCCTGCCCTATTCAAACTGCTCTGTGGGTTTGTTATTGTAACCTCTCTATAACATAAATAATTATTCTTCCAGAAAAAATGCTGGTGGTTTCAAACTGCCTAATATTATTTATGAAGAAATAGACTTGTTTAATGAAGATGACAATCTTGGCATAATTCTTCAGGGTAGCTATTCTTGAAAGTCATACGATCCGGTGCTTCTCTCGTACGATGGGGTCTATCCCGTGCGATCTATCGACTCCCACGGTCGAAATCGACTAATTCTTGAACCTACATGTGAACGTTCGAAATTATTGCGTTGTCAGCATTATTTGATACAAAAGATCTACTTTTTAGTTTTTCTTAGCCTCTTTTTTTGTACGGTTGTCATAATTTTCTGTCATCAATTATTTTTTATGTTTGTTATGTTATATTACCAATAATAATAGACTTAATAATACTTATGGTTTTAAATGAAACGAACTGTTTTTAAATGACTCCACAATATATTTGTAAAAAATCTGTTAATTGCAAGTAAATTGACAATTGTTGATGATATTTATATCGAAACAATTGTCAATTTACTTGCAATTAACAGATTTTTTACAAATATATTGTGGAGTCATTTAAAAACAGTTCGTTTCATTTAAAACCATATGATGAGTAGATTCCACGAAGTGAGGGTTTATACAGTTAACTCAATTAATAATACTTATTTCTCTATGACAGAATGAAAACAAGTTTCCATAAAAAAACCTCTTTACTGCGCAAGCGCTAATTCATTCGACTCTGCTCCTCTATGTCGGATCATGCGATCCGGAGAGTATGATTTTTATGAGATCAATAATATCGGATCACGGGCCAAGAATATAACAACGATCGCCTCATGTGATCATTCTCCATAAATCTATGACGCTGATTCTTCAAGCATAGACATCCAGGAAGCCTCTGACTATTTCAAACTATTCCGCCAACAAGCGTCAAATCTGAAAGATGTTTTTCCTCTTCTGCCTTAAGATGTGTTGTGAGTGAGACAACGATATCTAATGAAGCAGTCCGCTATTACCACCAGTACAAAATGTTTACGTCTAAAATGGGGGTCTGTTTTCTAGGCAGTTTTGGTCACTTGTGGGATTTGAAATAACCATATTCTTACATTGTGAGTAACTTAAGCACTTACCTAGTATATATTTTTGCAAAATTAAGATACATTAAATTTATGGATAAAAACGTGATCATAGCAGTGATTTCGGATATATCTATTTGGCAGTGGCGGATCGTGAAATTTTTAAGAGAGGAGGCTGGACATAAAACATTTTTGTGAAAATATACATTATTCAGCCAATTAATTAAACCTTTGCGCAGTGACCGTACCAGCTACTTCAGTGACAAAATTAATTTTTTCCCCGCAAAAACCAACGTCTCAAAAAATAGTTTTCCTCGTTTTTTGTTTCTTATTTTTTCTATTTTTTTTTGGAATTCTTTATACTTTTTTTTAATTAAAATCATCAACTTTTTTTATACATTACCCAACGGAATTCTTTGGTCTTTAGTTTGCGAAAAATGAAATAGATATTAAACCAACTAATTGTATAAACTAATTGTATAACTAATTGTATAAACTTGTATAAATTTCGCAGGTAAGTTTTAATTCGTTCGGAAGTAGAAAAATAAATAATTTCTCCACCGATGCCGACGTGATAGGAAGTGAGGTTTTTGATTCAATCTAGACTAATTTTTATATGGCATCCAGGCTTCAAACATTAAAATTATTTGTAGCCTTAAATCTGATGTGGCAAAAAAGAATTTATGGAGATGTACTATACCCGTAGTATAGTGAATAAGTGCAATCACAACGAACAGGAGTGCCAACTGACAGGACAGAAAAAGTGAACACAGAGAAGTAGAGAGGACGGTAAATGGATAGATGTTAAATCATCGGCCCCTAATTAATGTATTCGGTACATGTAAATAATTATTAGAATAAAGTGTAAGGTGCTTCCGGACCTTTTTGCAATATTGTGTCTGCAATCTACCTATCACAGTGTCATAAGACACCTCAAAAATGAGCTGGGTGCAGTGTTATTGCAAAACAACCTGCCTGTGATTTATGCATCAAGATCACTAACTGAATGTGAAAAACAATATGCACAAATCGGAAAAGAAATGCTTGCTGTTGTGTTTGGCTGTGTTCGCTTCCATCATTATATCTTTGGGAAAAAAATTACAGAAGGAAGTGACCATAAACCTTTAACATCTATTTCCAAAAAACCTTTAATAAAATGCCCATTAAGACTACAAAGAATGCTTATTAAGCTACAATCTTATGACACAGAAATAAAAGATAAACCGGATCTCAATTAGTTGTAGCAGATTGTCTATCCAGACAATTTATAAATGGTTACAAAAGTAATGAAGACCTGGAGCAAGAAATTGAAGCTCAGGTAAGCCTGATAGATAAAATAATTGGGGTATCAGACAAACAATTTAAAATAATTCAGGAGGAAACAAAAAAGGACACAGATCTAAGAATAGTGTTGAAATTTGTCTTAGAAGGGTGGCCGAATAGTAACAATTATTTCTTGGGTGAAATTGAAACATTTTGGGATAGTAAGGAACATATAGTAGTAGTATAAACAATGTGCTATTTGAAAATAACAAAATTATTATACCAAAAATCTTAAGAAATGACTTGCTTGGGAAAATTCACTATAATCACATGGAAATTACAAAATGTCAATGGAGAGCCACACAAGGTCTTTATTGGCCAAATATCAACAAAGATATTGAAAACTACATAACAAATTGTGACACATGTCTAAATTTCAGAACATCAAATGTCAAAGAACCTCTTATACAGACAGAGGTTCCAAGGAAGCCATGGGAGGTAATTGGCACAGACATTTTTTCTTTTTCAGGGAAAAATTGTGTCTCCAGGAGTCATGACAAGGACTCCGAAGATTCGCCTGCGTAATACAGCCCAGACGTTTCATCAGTCATGCCGCAACCCCTACATAGGGAACTTTCCTCTACTCCTAGATTGTAGCTTCCTCATACAGCAGTGCCCTGTTAGGAGTCCTGCTATCTTCCTCAACCTACTCCTTGGTAGTTCAGTAGCTGCCCCAGCGTGTCCATCAGTCCATCCCTTCAGTAGAAGTTTGGATTGTCTAGGACCCTGCAGAGCATTCCAATGAGCGAGGTGCTGGTTCCTCAGCCACTTCCTCGCCTCCTTGCGTATTGTTTGTTTTGTTAGGCCGAGGGTCGGGCCCGGGCCGCAGAAAGGAGCTGCCGCCCCTTCCGCAGCCAGTGCATCCGCCATTTCGTTGCCTTCAAAACCAGAGTGGACCGGAATCTATTCTAGCCGCACTGCGTTCTGACTTGCAAGATCAGCAAGTCGTTCTCGACATTCGTCAGCAAGTCCCGAGTTGATGGTATATCCACTCAGGGCTTTAATTGCTGCCTGACTGTCGGTGTACATGGTTATGCGTCGATCCACATAACCTCTGTCTAGGTTTATCTGCGCACATTCCAAGATAGCGTATATCTCGGCCTGATATGCAGATACACCGTCACCCAATGGTATACCGATTTGTGTCCTTGGGTTCCTAGAGTAAATTCCAGCCCCTGCTCTGTCACCAGAGCATGAGCCATCTGTGAACCAGACAGTCCCATGAGGCTGTGTATTCGTCTCTTTATCCCAGGATTCTCTGTCCCGGATCATAGCCCTGTATGGGGTTGCGAAGTAATACTTGCGCAAGCATTCGTCAGACGCTCGAGCCAGAACTGGAATATCTTCCAGGAGCCGGAGCTTCTTGACGTGTCTGCACTCTTCCCCTCTTCGCACGTATCCCAGACGCTTCATGCGCAGGAAAGCACTCCCCGCCTCAGCCTCGATCACATGGTGAAGAGGCCGAAGACCAAGGATCACTTCCATCGCAGCAGTTGGTGTAGTCCTCATGCAGCCAGTTACCCCCAAACTGACCACCTATGAAGGCGTGCCAGTTGCGATCTAGCCGTGACCAAGGTTACCCTCGGCCACCAGACCAGAGCGGCATATGTGAGCATAGGCAGCATGATCACTCTATAAAACCATATGATCGTTTTTGGGGTCAGTCCCCACCTCGGACCAATGGCTCTCCTACAGGCCAAATACGTGTTTGTCACCTTGCTTAGGCGACTATCAAGATGAGCCTTCCATGTCAGTGATTTATCAAGGATCACTCCTAGATACTTCACCTGTTGAACCACCGGTAGTGGTACTCCACAAAGATGTAGACCCTCATGTCTTATACCTCTCTTCTACTAACTTCAACTGTCAATTTTTACTATGTTAAAAAAATAAATATATCTTAAATCAACTGGGAACGTGCTTAAATTACTCACAATATAAAAATAGAGTTAAGTATTTTAAATCCCACGAGTGACCAGAACGGCCTTGAAAACAGACACCCATTTTAGTCGTGAAAATAAAATTAAAATAGTGGTAGTATTAGCGGACTTCTTCATTGATGACGGCTGTGTGTTATTCTTAGTTGGTTTCTACTACATCAATATTAATATTTTTTGTTGTTTTGCTATAGCTTTAGAAAACAGTTTTATTTTGTTTTTGCTTTTTTAATTATCATTATTATTATTGATCATCAAAATTAAAAATAATTTCATTATGTAATCCCCTAGTCCCAATATGAGTATGAGCCCATGGGAGAAAAAGTGTCGCGATTTGAAACAGCAGCAAACCCATTCAGAACGATAGTTTATCATGCCACAATCTGTTCCAGCACTATGGCGTACATTTTCTCTTGTGCAGAAAAGCGCAGTGGAAAACTGAACATTTCATTTTTCACCCCCTGAAACCGTGATATGAAACTGTACGCCGTTTGTTACATTTGATAGAGGAATCATAGGAGATCGGTCCAGACTTTATGGCGTTCAAAAATAATCGTTCGGAAAATCTAGGAAAATTTTTAAAAACTTTCATTTTTCACCCCCCGAAACCGTGATATGAAATTATACGCCATTTGTTACATTTGATAGTAGAACCATGGGGGATCGGTCCAGACTCTATAATCTAGGAAAATTTTCAAAAACTCTCATTTTTTACCCCCTAAAAAGGTGATTTCGAACTGTACGTCATTAGTTTCTGTAGATTATACAACATATAAATAAAGATTTGACAGAAGTGCCGTACAAAAAAAGTTGTTTGAAAAGCCGTGGAAAATTGTTTCTTTTCCAAAATTTTCCTACTCAAAAAAGGTCATCTGAAACTGTACGGCATCTAGTACAATAAGTTTCTTTTAGAATAAAATAATGTACAAAAATAATAGTGTGGATAGTCAAAAACACAATTTTCTAAAAATGTATGTAGGTAATACCTACAACTGTTAGTTTTAGCATATGATTATTTTCACGCGGGAAATCTCATGAAAAAATGAATGGCATTTGTTGCAATCAATTTTTTATTTATAAAGAAATTATTAAATCATGTCGTGCAAAAATATTTGTGCGGGAGGTCGTAAGAAAGTTCTGCCAAGCCAACTTGATTTAAAAATCGATTACTTACCGAAGAACAAAGTTATTATAGTCTTTTATATTTATATTTTATATTTAAATTATATTTATTTCTGATATTAATAATATAATCTGTCATTTTCATTCTTTATTTATTTGATTTTTTGTTTGCAATATAGATGTAAAATTTCAATTTTACATTTCAATTTTAACAAAAGTAATTTAAAGTAATTTTGATAAAAAAAGTTATTCTTCATCTGAGGTATCGCTTCCCATATCCGAAGTAATGTTAAAATCTATACATTCCGGATCTATATTTTCATCGTCATCTGCAAAAATATACAAATATTTTCTTATTACTATTATCAACATATATCATGGGCAATATGGATATTTTTCCTTGATCATGAATATCAGATTGGGTATCACATGGGTCATCACACTTCTTATCATCCAATGGCTCATCAGCTTCAATTAGGTCCATTACCGTTTCAGGGCATTCTTCGCCATCAAACCAATGAAAAGCATATCTGTTCTGTTCAATTTTCCACCCATAATTGACGGGACTTAACTGTGTTGGGTTTTTTACGTTGGAATTGCACCAAATTTGTGGAATGTAGATCGATCTACGATACTGTTGCTCCAACTCCTTGCGTGAAGGAGGAAAACTACATGCTGACAATTTTGCAGTGCTTTTTTTGAAGCTTTCTTTTTCACTTTTAGGTTTATACTTCTGATCAAAGATTATATGTTGTATAATCTACAGGAACCAATGACGTACAGTTTGAAATCACCTTTTTAGAGGGTAGAAAATAAGAGTTTTTAAAAATGTTCCTAGATTTTCCGAAATATTATTTTGAACGTCATAGAGTCTGGACGGATCTCCTATGGTTGTACTATCAAATGTAACTAACAGCGTATAGTTTCATATCACGGTTTCGGGGGGTGAAAAATGTGAGTTTTTAAAAATTATCCTAGATTTTCCGAACGATTATTTTTGAACGCCATAGAGTCTGGACCGAACTCCTATGATTCTACTATCAAATGTAACAAACGGCGTACAGTTTCATATCACGGTTTCAGGGGGTAAAAATAGGAGTTTTTGAAAATTTTCCTAGATTTTCCGAACGATTATTTTTGAACGCCATAGAGTCTGGACCGAACTCCTATGGTTCTACTATCAAATGTAACAAACGGCGTACAGTTTCATATCACGGTTTCAGGGGGTGAAAAATGAAATGTTCAGTTTTCCACTGCGCTTTTCTGCACAAGAGAAAATGTGCGCCATAGTTCTGGAACCGATGGTGGCATGATAAACTATCGTTCTGAATGGGCTCGCTGCTGTTTCAAATCGCGAAACTTTTTTCCCCATGGGCTCATAGTCTATATAGCAAAAACCTTCCGGAATTGCAATCCCTGTTTTCGAACGTCTGCAACTTAATGAGTACTAGCTATAGAAGAATTTTTTTATCAGAAAAAAATAAGTATATATAAGTTTATCCAACTTTGTTATTAACATGTCTTTCCCAGTTTCTTTGGCCTTCTTCGAATTGCTTTTGCAAATAGCTACACTACGTATTTTTCCGCCAGGCATATTGTGAGATAGAAAATAGAAGTGGATAGAAAAATTTAAGCTTCACATGGACCATATAATGTTACATGACTTTTATTAAATTATAGCTGTTAACTTGCGTTGCTGAAGATCTTGTAACATGCTGTTCAGCGGTTACCTTTCTGTCTTAAAACTATTTTATTCAGTGAATTTTTGCGGCTCATTAGTCACTTCCTCCCAAATTTCTACTGAATTTCTAAACATGCCGTTCCCTTGTCGCATTAGCCACTCCAAAATGAAACATTGATTTTTATCAAATTCCCTTTCCATTTTTGTCTGTCGATGTTCGAAATCTCAATTTTCGAGTGGAACTCTTTTTTTTCCTCTAACTGCCACTTTAAAGGCAACACATCATTTATTTTATTATTTTTTTTAATTTTTTTTTTGGTGAAGAATTTTCTATTGTCTGGTTGGTAAGTTAATTATTGTATTTTCCCTAGGTTATTTTCTAGTGCTTACAGCTTATCCATACTTATTGCTTATTTGCTAATTTACATTTTTTGAATATCTAAGGAACAAAACGAATAGAATAAAACAGACCACTGTTGGTTTTTTATGCGATATAGCATAAGCTCCTTTTTCACCTGATCTCTGTTCTATTTATTCGTTCCTTCCTAATGTTTTTTTCTAGTTCCTTATCCCTGTTTTTTTTTCCACAGCTCTGCAGCCGGCTTGTTCACGGTGATTTTAGGGCAAGTTTAAGACAAGTTCCCAATTTTAAATCTAGGCAAGATTCAGTCACCTTTGTTCCCATTCCCGATCCGTGCGAGAAGAGACATCACCGACATCGCCACCATTGCCCTAAGAGCTGCAAATATTCTCAGCCTTATAAGATTAGTTCTTTCGTCTTATCTTTAGCGTGTGTAAGATTTGGAGTTGGGGTGCTAATTAGCTAACAATGTATTCTCTTCGTTTGATTTTTTGAAATATTCAATTTTTGTTCAATTTTCAAGTATTTCAATAAATAATTATTATTCAATAATTATTGAATTGGATAAACGTGTCCGGGAATAAATATATTCATTTTATTGATTTTTTCGTAACTTAACCTTAGTTTTTTTGCGCGATCGATCTTTTTTGTTTATTTACAGCATCGGTTGTCAGGACGGTAGGTTGTGTTTACTGGTTTCTAAGTCTTAACACGTCGGTAAGTGATTTACTTACCGTTCAGACGTCGGTAAGTAAATTACTTACCGACGTCTTAGCCCTACATACATTAAATTGGTCCTAAATAATATATTACTCAATTCATTACACAAAAGGAACGAAGTTTATTTATATTTTTTAATGAACAGAACCTAACAGAACAATATAAAAAGAAATGAATAACATAAAAACAATTTCACCAAAACGCAAATTATATTTTAAACTGATCGAGAACCCGTGGATTGGGCTATCTATCGGGCGCGTCCCCAGGTGGCGGATAGGGGAACGGCCAAGGATCTGAGTCGCCGGTCCCTTGGTCAGTGGCAGAAATAAGTAGGATGAGGGGAGATAAACCTTCCCAAAAGCCTTTGCGAAACATGCCACCGCGGACCAGCCTACCCAAGCTAAGGTGTAAGGAATCGTGCCGACAGCTAAATGGCCGCAGGATGATATGCGGTCACGAACGATCCCCTTGTGGAACCGGGCGGAACCCCATTGTAATTAGCCTTCCTCTGGTAATGCGGGACTCTGCCAGAGGTGACCAACCCTTCCCTTGCTACTCGTGGGAACACACATGAAAAAAATCCACACACAAAAAACAAATCTCGAGGTTGGACAGAAGTGCTCACCTCATTTAAAAGCAGTAGCTGGGGATGAACAGAAATGTCCACCCCAAAATACTGCACAGAATGAGGCTGGACATGGAAGATCACCTCGTGATGCAACACAAAGGCCTAGGCGAAAGCGCATTTGCGGCGCCGAAGCCAAAAGGAGGAAGAGAGCGAAGGAATCAGGGGTGGCAGCAGCTACAAGTGCATCCCCCTCTTCCCCCACTCCACCTCCAACAGCAAAGGCACTTCCTGCGGCCGGCGCCAAGAGCTCCGCTTTGAATAAAGGCAAGGAACCGGCTGCTCCTGCAGGAAAGCTACAAAAAACCTCAAACCGTGGGAGGAGGCATCACTGGCGGTCGTTAGTGTGGATAGCCTAAGCTGACTAAGGCCTCGCCCTGGATCCCGGAGGACGTCCACAAGACGTCATCCGGTGAAAAAGAGAGGGTACTTGGTCGGCTTAGGGCGCAGAACCCTGATCTGACGGTGGTAAGGTGGTGCACTTTCCATCATGAGGTAAAGGTGAACCCAGAAGGACACCTGTTCGTCTTCGGAATCGGAGACGAGGATATGGCTGTCCTCAAGAAGAAGTCTATGAGGATGAGCTATGCGTTCACCTCATTGACTATTAGGGTAACGAGAAAGGAAGCAGGGGGTACCTCTGAAGACCCGAGGTCCTTGGTAGTCGAGCCACCTAAAGTGGATATTGACCCCAAGGTCATCATGGGTCCCGAAAAAGACGTCGAAGCAGTCGATGACCTGACGGAGGAGTGGAATGTCTAGATGGAAGAGGCAAATATACGGCGTTGGTACTCGGTGTACTTATCTTCAGATGCAGCCACCCTACCACCGACTAAAGAGATGGAGGTACTAGTGGATCACTGCCTCAACCAGAGAGTGGAGCTGATATTGGGTTGCTAATCAAATTCACATCACTTGAGCTGGGCAGCAAGGATATCAACGCCCGAGGTAAGTCTCTTTATGAATATATAATTAAAAAAGATCTAACAATCTTAAACAGAGGCACGGAGCCGACATTTATTAACGCCCGTAGCCAAAGATTAATAGATATTACGCTGGCGACAGCCAAAATATCAAACAAAATTCAGAACTGGCAGGTGTAAACATTATTATTATTATTATTATTATTATTATTATTATTATTATTATCATCATATTTCTATGTCAGACCACCGCTGGCTGACCTATACGGTAAGCCAGGATCTCAGGACCACTGTAAAATCCCGTGACCCGAAGAGGACGGATGTAGCTCTCTACAATCGACTCTTAAAAGGTGCTTTGCGGGAAACAGAGGTCCTGACTCCTAGCAATAATGAGGAACTGGAAAGGTACGCAGTATCTATCCAAAACAAAATAGACATTGCCTATAAGGAATCCTGTCCGATGAGGATGGTTCAGACAGGTGGCACGACCAATACCTGGTGGTGCCCTGAACTGGAACACCTCAGGAAGACAGCGAGAACTACCTTTAACAAGGCAAAACGAACAAAACTCAAAGAGGACTAGGGAATATATAAAGCCAATCTCAAAGAGTTCAAAAAAGTCTGCAGACAAAAGCAAAGAGAAGCCTGGAGAGCCTATTGTGAGGCAGTCGGAGACTTCCCACAAATTTCTAGGCTTCAGAAGGCACTCTCAAACGACCACGATAAGAGTATCGGCATCCTGACAAGGGAAAATGGCGACAAGGCCGCCAACCTTCAAGAGAGCGCTGAGATTCTTATGGAAACTCACTTCCCAGGTTCTGTCTTTCCTGGAACGTCAAACTGGACGGAAGAACCAACAACACCCTAACATTGTTCTTTTTAATAACAATGGAGAGGTTATGCGAGCGGTATATAAGAGATGAAGTGCTAGTTCACAACCCACTTCATCCAAATCGGCATGCATATACTCCAGGAAGGTCCACTGATTTGGCCCTTCGCCAAGTGGTTGGCAGAATCGAAAGATCATTGGACAACAAATAATCCACCCTGGGTATATTCATAGATATCGAGGGAGCGTTTGATAAAACAACCTTTCCAACAATTACCCAGCAACTCAACTCCAGGAATGTACCTCTGGTAGTAGGAGAATGGATACTCAAGATGCTCTCTAGTAGAGCAATAAGTATCAATGTAGAAGACATCACAGTAAGAGGACTGGTGATGGACTGGGGATGTCCACAAGGAGGAGTCTTATCACCCCTTCTGTGGAACATAGTCCTAGACACCCTGATTAATCACCTCAACAACAATGGATTCTACACAATTGCATACGCAGATGACAGTTATCTTGCAGACTGGCAAATTTGTGAACACACTGTGCGATAGAGCGCAGGATGGGCTTAAATTAATTGAAAAATGGTGTAAGGAATACTCACTGTCGATCAATCCCAGAAAGACTGAGATGGTCCTTTTCACCAGGAAAAGAAGTTTATCGGGTTTGAAACCTCCCGAAATCTTCAAAAGCAAACTAAACTTTTCGGAAGAGGTGAAATACCTTGGTATTACCCTCGACAGGAAACTAACATGGAACTCTCATCTACACAGCAGAGCAAAAAGAGCATATGTGGCTTATGAGCAGTGTCGAAGGACAGTGGGACAGACATGGGGTCTGTCGCCCAGTGTGGTCACCTGGATCTACACTGCAATAATAAGACCCATGTTAACGTATGGAGCAATTGCATGGGGACCGAAGGTTCTACAAGCAACGGCCATCCAAAAATTATATTAAATACAGCGAATGGCTTGTTTAAACATCACAGGAACCATGAGAACAACACCAACCGCAGCAATGGAACTAATTACTGGTCTGACCCCTCTGGACCTGTACGTCAAGGAGGTTGCGTTAATGGCCATGGACGATTGCGCACGGCTGGTGTAAACCCCGAAGTAGGAGTGGGCCAATCGAGGTTAAGCCTATGGCAGGAAGCGCTCACTGCGCTACCTCTGCTGCAGGCAGCCAACGATGCAATTGAACCCAGGTTTTTGTTTAACAAACCCTACAAAATTCAAATAAAACAGAGCACAGAGCCAGATGCTGCAAATGCAATACGCATATATACAGATGGTTCAAAAATAAAAGAAGGCTCAGGATGTGGAGTTTACTCGAGAGCACTAAGCCTAAAGATTTGGTGGGGAATGGGAAACAATACCAGCGTGGTTCAAACAGAACCGGCTTTTATCTCAATTGCCACAAAAGAACTAACCAGAAGAGGAATTTCTGGTAAAAAACATAATAATCTGCACTGATAGTAGACAAGCCCTATTAGCCTTGAACAGACAACGGTTTATATCGAGGCTAGTACTAGAGTGCCACCAAAATTTAGCTGACGCCTCGGCAGATAACAATCCTGAGGTGGGTTGAAGGGCACGACAGGAGTAAAGGAAATCGCATTGCTGATTCTTTAGCCAGGGAAGCCGCTGGACTAAAAATTCTAGGACCCAGTGACACCTACGGCCTAACGACTTCGACAATTGCGGAACTAGCCAAACGTTACACCCATGCTCAATACCTTAAGAGATGGGATGGAATCAAAGGATGCAGTCTTGCCAGGATCACCCTTGGACAATGACCTAGGAGGACAACTCCTCGGGAGGATGTACAATGAGTCAAATGTGGCCTAAGTGCTGTGATCCTACACACTCACCCTCCCTACTCCACAGATACAGAACTGATCGAGAAATATAAAGCCTGGAAGCAGGCGCCGAAGAAATATTTGGCGATGACCAGGAAAAACCTACGTTTAACAGTAAGATTTCTGACTGGTCACTGTCAACTCAGGAAACACCTCCATACTATGGGGCTAGTGGACACACCTCTATGCAGGATGTGTGAACGGGAAGATGAAACTGTCAGGCATGTCTTATGCGAGTGTCCGGAGTTATCGTCAATAAGAGAGTGTGTGTTCGGTGAGTCTTGGCCTACACCTGCCGATATAAAGGAGATGTCTTCTAGTGACCTGTCCACCTTCCTGAGAGGGGTGGACAATGACCTAGGAGGACAACTCCTCGGGAGGATGTACAATGAGTCAAATGTGGCCTAAGTGCTGTGATCCTACACACTCACCCTCCCTACTCCACAGATACAGAACTGATCGAGAAATATAAATGTCACTTTTGACATTTCGTCATTTCGAAGAAATTCAAATTATTTTATTCGAAATTTAATACGATCGCGCAAAAAATGGTATAAGCATCTTGAACGTTAAGGATAATACCGGTCTCCAGCAAAATTGGAACATTGCTGTCGACCGGTAAACAACCCCTACTGTTCTTAATACTTTATACTTTCCACCATTTGCTTCTGATTTTAATTCCTTCGTTTCAATAAAAAAGCTGATGGCGTCCAATTTAATATTAATTGTACACCCCATCCCAGTGATAGTGTATGAAATAGTTCAATTGGTGTCGAATCTATCTGATCTAATATGGTTATCTGATTATATACAGCTGGCTCGATGACACGATGTCAGATGACCTTCCATAGTTTATAGGTAATCTATGTACAGGGTTATTCATTATAAATTACCCAACCTATCATCGTTATTATAGAAAAAAATTTTAGAAAAAAAGTCTCATAAAAGTTGTTTGGTTACAGCTGAATGTTTTCAATATTCTATCAAAAGTTCAGTAGCGTGCAAATTTAAGTGGATACAAAAAATAATAGTTCTTTTTTAAATGGGACACCCTATATATTTAGGGGCTGGAACGGTTTTAGGCGTACTTTATTATCGTTTAGCGACCGTTTTACTTATGTAATAGTAACGGACAACAGACGAAACAAATTACTGATAGATTTGTATAGCAATTATTCAAGAAAAGTAGGTACGTCAGAAATGAAAAATCAAAAGATATTCTCATTTTTAATTCTTGGTTTGTGTAAAAGTAACGTCCTCATCCTCACTGGATTCTTCCAATAAAAAATCGCTATCTAGTTCGTCATCCATAGGTATTTTTCGAGTCACAAATTTTTAATTTAAGCTCATATTATTTTTTAAGGGAGGTTATTACTCTTTTTATAACGTTTTACCTCTTCAATAATTTGTTTAATACTTAATTTTTGATTTCCGATCACAATAGTTGAGTTCTGAGTTGCGAACAAACACTTCATTTACGTCAATCTATAAAACAACAATCTTTGAAAACAATTGACAAAATACTTACTAACAGCGCATGTCAGTCCTTACAGTTCTTTCTTTCGATCGAGTATCGAAATTACCGTTCCGTTGCAGCTCTAGAACGTTCACAAAATGGTTGGAACGCAAATAGAACCGTAATATTACGGTCACGAATAGCTTGGAACAGCATTAACTATATGCACTTACGCAGTGTCATTCTAGGATGGTTCTTTGCGAGGTTGGAACGAACCCAAGAAAAAACAATGACTGCAATTCTACATATATTGGCGAAACCTCTCAGAAATTGTCCTGTCGTGTATCTCTCCATAAGAGTGATATAAGACTACATCCTGGAAGATGTTCTCTCGCTAATCATGTTTCCTCTTTAGACCACATAATTGATTTTGAAGGGATAAAGATCCTAGCACGTGAAAATAATTACAATAAAAGATTATTCTTGGAAATGGCTTTTATATCTCAAGAGGATGATCGGATTAATAGGAAAACAGACATTCAAAATTTAAGTAATCTCTACTCTTTCCTTTTAACTTTAGATAAACATAATTTTCATAAACATACAAGTAATAATTACAATATTTCTTTATAGCATTTGATTAAACTTTGGTACCTCCCCCGTTTTCTATTAATATATTTTTAATTATTTTTGATGAAGTCATTATGGCTTTACAACTTATTCTTTTTATTGTATCTCATATAAAAGAAGATCTATTATTAACCTATTTTCGATAATTAGTCGAATTCCACGTGTTTGTGTGGATTCTCACTATGTTTTTAAAATGAATTTTTATATTTTAACTTTTCAATTATTTTACAACGTGATTGTTAAGTGACTGTTACTAGGGCTCTTAAAGCCATTTGGATTGTTTTTTCTTGGAATAATTGCTTAATGCTTTTCCCGATTATAACAT
>CAJUYI010003817.1:0-21223 GCA_910591695.1 Galerucella pusilla | reverse complement strand
AATTTATCATAAACTCTCCTGTTTTATGGATCGTCACTTTAATGCTTTTTTTCAAACCTTCTCCTTGACTACCTTATCAAAGTTTGAATACCTTTGTGAGAAAAAGCAAGTGGATTTATGAACATAAACAATATGCTGTTAATAGATAACATTTATATCACTAGTATCATCATCTATCTTCTTGTGATATAAACTGACAAGAGCATTAAATAACAAAGTAACAAAGTCCTTGAATAGAAGTCTAGTATTCTAGGACCCTTTCAAGGACCACTAAGCAATAAGAACTCGTTAGGCATCATATTCAGCTGCATATTTAGGTACATAATATCAGTTCAAATAAAGCTTCATCCAACGATTAATTAATTCCAAAGCGGCTTTGCATAAATTTCCAGTAATACTGTTTATTTAATCTAATTATTCTAGATATCGTTGATGTCAGTGGCTGGTACTATTACAATCATTCAATTAAAATTTTTGTTCTCTCCTCATTATAGTAAACTTTATTTTAATTAGACCGAACACCAGTGAGGTTTGAAATTTATTGCTATCGACTGGGGTTTTATTGTTTTTCAATTCGACTAATGAACTTGTTAGCTTTTAAAATACTGGACAAAGAGATAAATTAAACTTGGCTTGTGTTTAAGACAATGATATTGCTTACACCGAGCAAATTTTTTCTCTTCAGTAGCTTTGCTTCACTCTATGTACAGTTTTCCTATAAGGTAGCCTAGAAACATTATCTACAGATGAATTATATTATCACACTTTTAT
Organism: Galerucella pusilla; assembly: GCA_910591695.1. Taxonomy (NCBI): domain Eukaryota; kingdom Metazoa; phylum Arthropoda; class Insecta; order Coleoptera; family Chrysomelidae; genus Galerucella; species Galerucella pusilla. Next base: position 20,452 of record CAJUYI010003817.1, on the reverse strand, counting down.
TAGCCTCACCTGTACGTATGTATGTTTTTATTTCAAACTTCAAACTTTGTCTATTTAACATGTAATGAATTGTAAAATGGGAAGAGTTCTTGATCTTTATCTCTGGTTTTGGTGTTTTCGACAAGTTGTCGGTTATTATTTGTAGCAAATGTTGAGAAAATAGGAACAGAATCAAATTTCTGTATTGTTCCATCGATCCTACTAGTTGATTTCAATATCCACCGTGACAATTTGCTGTAGGTATTTATTTTGACTATGTTTAATGTCACTTTGGCTGTGTCTTTTGCCACTTTTCATACAACTTTTGTTGCTATAAGGAATTTGAAAAATAGTTATTTATATTACAAGCTGCGTGGTATATTTAAATAGCCGAGGCTATTTGAATAACTCGGAGCACCCAAAAGGGCTTTTGCAGCGTGTAATGTATTAAACTTTTCATTCTTTCCCCGATTTTATTATTAAAACACACAATTTGGAGATGCAAAAAATTCTCTGTAGACTGCAATAGAATGGGTAGAAGGCGTGGGTTAACGTGTCAACAAAAACTAATATTTTGACAGTTGTCAAATAATTATATCTATATCTATTCAGGAAAGCAAACATTCAAAAGAATTTAATGATCGTATTGCGCAAATCGACAGGCAAGAAATCATGCCCACAAAATCGATATCTATTCAAAATGCCAACATTCAGAAATAGAATTCAATGATAATGTTGCGAAAATCGACAAGCAGGTCAAAATTTCAAGTGACGTTGCTTTCAAACAAGATTTCAATCAACATTTGCCGTTAAATTTTCCAGAGACACACAATTGTGATTTTACATTCAGTTTCCAATCTAAATGAATATTTGACAAGTAATTTGACATTTTATTTGTTCGTTATCCAGGGCACGAATAGTATATTCGTTAACGAGTGCAGAATGATGGCTATTATTCACGCGGATGAAGTTTACAAAACGAGGGAGCGCAGCGAGTGAGTTTTGGAATCATCCAAGTGAATTATAGCCATTATACACAAGTAAAAGACTATAGTTTCTCCACGACTAAAAAGAAAAAACATCCAGTGAGGATCGAACCTTGATCGTCCGCGCCATAGTCAACCACCACTAGGCTATAGAGCATATTTATAGAAATATAAAGAGTGAATAATATATACGTAACTCATATTTTCAATCGGAACCCTTATATTTATAAATGAAATTAACTAAAATCATGATTTTATAATTATTTTGACGTTTCATACTTAGCTACTGTAACCTAGCATACTTTCGCTTTCGCTTTCGCTTGCCTATTTGAAATATAAAACTATATTTTCGTAGGGGAGAGAATGAAAAGTATATTGTAACGTGAGAAATTTAACCATCTGAATGTATGTTACATGTCTTGTGTTGTCTCAAACAATACACCATTCCTATCTCCAAGTAAAACAACGCAACTGTAGCCCTTATTACCTACGTACACCCGAAACCTCTTTATTCGACGTTGAGAGTATACGTTTGTTAATTGCAATTCTCGTGGTATAATCCCTACTAATTTCATTCTGTTGCACCATTGGATTTGAATGATTCTTAATTACATTTGTTGTTAAATGCTTCAGCGAGGCAGATTTCCGGGTTTGCCCTTTTTCCCTAGCTGCTTATTGTGTGATAAGGTGTTTCCGGAGGTTAATCTTGTTTTTTATTTATTGCTGATAAAAAAGTTTTTTTCTTTATTGTGGGGTCGATGGGTATAATCCAGGATTATGTGCTCACCGTTTTATTCTCGTTCAAAAAATCACATCCATAAAATAAATCGGGGAGAATAAAATAAATATAACCAAACAAATCATAGATAATTTAGCAAAGCTTTCATGAAAATTTTTATTTCTGAAAATGGTGATAATTTTGTATCAGCACTAGCTCAATTTTTGAAAAAATGCTTATTGAACATTCATATTTTCTGTTGTCAATGTTTTGACAGTGAAAAATCGAATAATGGCCCGGTTGTAGATGCAAAGTTCAACTGTGGTTCTGCGTTGAACCGAGTTTAATTCAACAGCGCGGTTAAAAATCGTATTCTGAACCACCCGATCTAAAAAAATTATTGAGAGCGCAATATTACATCGTAGCTAACTAACTTCACTAATGCCCGGTTGTAGATGCATAGTTCAACTGTGGTTCTGCGTTGAACCGAGTTTAATTGCAAATTTTTCTTGTAAGTACGTTAGTTACTACTGATCTGTGGTTCAAATAGAAGTTTACGTGAACGGTCCTCGAAGGGCGTTCAAAGGCGGTTCAAGAGGGTTTTGGCATTTGACGTTGAGTTGTTAACCTTAAAAAGTGAGGTTGAATATCTGATAATTATTTCAATCAAAATGAACGAATTACTGAAAGAATTAACCGACGATGAAGATTTTTTACAAATTTTGAATGGTTTTTTACATCCTAGAAGACCGCAAACCTTTAGAAATAGACCCAGTCATTTTGACATAATATGGTCTGATATTGAATTTAAATGAAGATTTCGATTAGAAAAACAAACTGTGAGATTTGTAATCGATGTACTTAAAATCGCAATGTTAAATCAAATTCAACAGCGCGGTTAAAAATCGTATTCTGAACCACCCGATGTAAAAAAATTATTGAGAGCGCAATATTACATCGTAGCTAACTTCACTGATATTATGCATGTTGTGTAGTAGAATTTACCTAATTCTCAAGTTATTGCTCCGATCATGTGAAGCAAGAGGTGAAGGAACCAGAAGGAAGAAGACTTTTTTAGAAGAATTATTTATTTATCATTTTTATTTAAAAAATGGATGGCGTTTGCATTTCCTGGATTTTTTAAATGTGGCTCTAAGTATAAAATTGATTTCTTTATTTAGCCTGTAATAGGCAATGAAAAGGTCTTACGGTATATCAAACGGATTTTTCTTTCTATACGCATATAATTCCTAAAAAATATTTCAATTTATACTCTAAAATTTGGCTTATTTTTTTGTTTCGATATTGCTAATACACACCGTCCCGAAAATGGGATGATATTGATGTTCAATTTGTCTCATTTCATGAAAATTTACAATTCAACTTATAACAAACAGTGTAAAACACTCCTTACGTCGAATATTTTGGTCGGTGTTATTTTAACAGCGAAAATGTTATTATACATCGATGTAAGTTACATCAAAAGCGTACAAAATAGCTTTTTCGTAACATCTCTCGACCTTGAAGATTTAGAGCGCTGTTACCGCTAACATTTTTGTACAGAATGAGGCCATAAGGATATTGAAATATTCTCTTCTTTCGAACTGAAATTTGTTGATCGTTTTTTATTTGCTCTCTTCATTAATTTTTCACAGAAAATACAACAACCACCACCTTTTTGTTTACAACCACATACACCTGATAATTCTCAATCAACACTGTCAGTCAACGATCAATTTCGGCATGGGACATTAAAATTTTGAATGAAAAGCGTAGTTCAGTGCAACCAACGTGACCTGAACGGCGTTCAACCAAACTAATGTTGATCTTGCACTCTACAACGAAAACCAAAATGAACTCGGTTCAAAGTTGACTGGCAGTTCAGTTAAAATAACGTTCACCTGTGACATCTACAACCGGCCCTAAGGGTTGACATAACCAGAGTTTATCGTAAAAAAGAAGTCATCATTGATGGTAGGAGTGATTTGTCGTTTCAAATTTTTTTCTCGAACAAAATTTCGTCTTTAAGCAATTTTATGAATGATTTTCTAATTGAAAATGGAAGAACAACATGAAAAGTGTGAATTACATTGCTTCACGAAAACATACTTTCAACAAGTTATTTTGTTAATATTTTGTGTATTTGTAATGTTTTGTTCTGCTGTTAATTCATTCAATAAAGGAAATGTCAGAAAATAAGTACACCTTTTGTTGTTATAGGATATCGTTTTTTGAGAAAATTTCAAACATATTAAATGCTTCATTACGGATTCAACGTACTTGATGCCAGAGAAGATCTTTTGAATTTATTTCCAAAAGTATTTTTGCGTGTGAAATGATAATGTATAGATGCTGCTTTCTTAGTTTTCTGTTGAAAATAAAAATCTTCATCCTTCTCTACTAGCAGCATTTCTCCCATTTTCTCTTCCAAATGTTTCTATTCTTCTATCGGATAATGACGATGTTTTTCTATTTTATTTTTGAAGCAACTACGGAAAACACATTCATTACTTTTTCAATTATTTGTGTTGCTCAGTTGGTGTACATTTTTCTCTTGTTCTTTTTCACAAATATTCAAATGGTGGTGAAGACATTTATAAGTTGCGAGTTACCTCATTCCGCTCGGGGCAAAGCCTCACGCGAAATAATCTTGGTGCTCGGTCAATAATAATAGTCTCCACCACCTTGGTGTTCAACATACTATTATATTGGTATTGTAATAATAAAACGCTAATATGATATTCTCTCTGGTTGTGTATTTTTTTTATTAGGAAGAGGCAGTAACACTTTTCAAGCAATATTCTTAGCTTGTAATATCTATGATATGGAATCTGATGGTGTAAAACGTTGAATAAATGAACGTTTTTTGTCCACAAACCTAAGTTGATATGTAAAAAACAATTGGTATTTATTGGATTATCCACTCCATCGAAATGCAATGGATTGATTTATATTCCAAGCAAGCGAAAAGTTGAGCCGGAGCCTCAGGTCAGAGTTACGCTTCACGAGTCTGGAATACGCATTTCTAAACGTGTTGTTGTCTGTTCCCAAATCAAACCAATCGATAAAACCTCTAGGCGAAAAACATTGAAGGTCGCTGTAAGATATTTTTCTCTCTTTCAGTTTTTCCTCATGATATATCTAATATGGCAGGACAGGCAACATACCCTAATTATCCCTTTTCAATTGATGTCAAAGTTCGCTTCCACTGTGAACATTTCTATTCGAAATATACCGTACTGACAGCCTGCACTTTTCATACTTTCTACTATTGATAGAATGCCATCGTCGTCAAACTTTCTTGATAAAAGCCAGTCAGCAGCTTAACCAGTCAGTTCAGTGTGCCTAGTCGAATTTCTTATGCGGCAAACCGATTGTGCTGCCGGCCTGCAATATTGGGTCTGCCTACCTGGGTATTTGAAAATCTATATTTCTTTTGGTGAATCATTCAGTTTCATAATAAAAACCAATGCTACAATGAGTATCATTATGAAACTGAAAATTGGCATTTAATTAACAACTTATAGTATTATCGGATTTGACACACCCTTTTCGACAAAATTCAATTTACTTTAAATGGCTGCAATTATTTTTGAATTAATTAGCCTACAACTCACCTCCTGGACTGGATTATCATAACTATATCTTGCCTTGGAAGTTTTGTGGGAGAAAGATTGATTGACGGCTGTATTTCGTGTAAAAATTAATGGTTTGTATCCCAGTGCTGTTGCCATATATAATTTTCGTTCGTTTTTTGATGTGAGCCTTCAAGTCGTTACATACTTGTATATTGTCAGTAATATCAGTTAATGTTAAGGCAAAATAAGCATGGAGGAATGATTCCACATAATTTCTTACATATCAAAACATCTTTTTATTTATTTAATCACCGATGATGTTATGTTTGTTATTGGAAATAATTCACATCAAAATAATTAAATATGTCTGCTCAATTATTATCCTACGTGACAAAATCTATTGAAACTACACACCATTTTTAAATTGTGTATGTTAATGAAAAGTTTCTTCGAATATTCCATTCCTTTTTCTGAACTACGGCGTAATATACATATATATTATGAAGCTGTAACATTATTCAAAACTGGGAAGAATTTTGTAGACAGATATGTGATTTTTTAGACATGTAGTTTCTTGTTCTGTGTTAGCAGCACTGCACAAAGAGATCGGATTCGTAAAATATTTCCAGGCCAAGCAATGGATCTTGCAAGAAGAGTAATTTTTGACAAGAGTCCTAATACGGAACGGATTATGCCTTATAAGGAAGAGAACTCATAGTATAGTTTTTATATGTTTTGCAGCACGTGACCTTTTTATATATGATATGTGATAAAATAAACATTTGGAACATAAAAAAAACCTACTTTTCGTGGAATTGCACGCGAAGTCAGTATTCTGCGTTCTCAGCAGAGTCGGCGGAATTGAATTTCGCGGCCGTTACCCATAGCAACGCCTGCTAAACCAAACGTCACTTCCAAATTTGACATTTCTGCAATACTACAAAGACAAGGATTATTTATCACTTATAATTGCACAAGTGGTTTGTATTTTATCGGGTTAATTTGGGTTGTTTCCTAGCAATTTGACGAGAATAACTGTCAAGTATTAAAAACACGACACCGAAGGTGGAGTGTTTTTAGGTTGACAGTTATTCGAATCAAATTGCTAAAGGAAACAGTTTAGAATTTAAACAACACAAATTTACCCAATATCAATACAAACCTCGAGTGTAATTCGGCAGGACGATTTAATGAATGAGAAATTTGGAAACATATCAATGCAAATTTTATTTATGAAACATTAAAAATAAACACATTTTTATTTTAATGTACTATTATTAAAAACGCAGTTATTGAAATTCATACAAGGAACATTGATATTGATGAACAAATGAATAAGTGAGAAAACCACTAGTGTATTTGTCAACAGTAAAAACACAATAGCTTTTTTTTCATCGGATAAATTTCTCTTTGCAACGAAACAGTTTTGCCAATCACTAATTTTACGAGAAAAACTGACATGACAAAATCGCGACACCGAAGGTGGAGCGATTTTATCTAATGTCAGTTTTTCGACCAAATTTAGTGATTGGCAAGACTTTGAGTTAAAGAGAAACTTATCTGATGAAAGAAAAACTCGAGTGTTTTTTGGCAAGATAAATTAACGACAGAATATATGGATGAACAACAACAATAATTATCTTTGTCCACGACCACCTAATAATAAGTCAATATTTTACGTCCTAACTAAAGGTATATGGTACCCATATATCAACTGTCGTGAATTATGGTTCATAATTCACTGTAGTGTATTATGGTTCATAATTCACGACTAGAGATGGGGGTACAATATGAAATAAAACTATTAAATCTGTGTATTTTGTTCAGGAAATTTGTTTCTGACATATATCGTATCTATAAAATATTGTAATTTTTAGTATTGATACTTTTCATAACGATATTTTCTAATATTGAGTATTTTAAAACAATAAATTTATAACGGTACGTTGTATTGATACTTTCTACAGTATCGCCCATCTCTATATATGTCAAATTATTTGAAGTAGCTACCACAACATTTTGAGGTTAGTAATATGCCAAATCGCTACTGACTTTTATTTATTAATAAATAAATTAAGTGTCGTGGACAAAGTATAGTATTCTACTCGCAATTTATGGCCATAATTCACTTGGGTGACTTGCGCCCCTCGCCTGCGGCTCGTGACGCAAACGTCACCCATCGTGAATTATGGCTATCATAAATTGCTCGTTTAATAATATACTATTATTAACCAAACTTGCCACTCATTGTCATTGTGTAAAAGTGATGTCCGCTTACTAGAGGATGCACCTTTTTTATCGATGTCAAAGTGACAATAACATTTCTAGGTATATGACATTTTAACATTGGAGTTAATTTATCGCTGTAAAAGTTAAAGCTAATTTTTGCCGCTGTCAAAGTGACAATTGCACTGTGGCATATGCGATTTTTTATACATGAATTAAATTGTCATTATTATTATTTTTATGGAGTTTACAACGCTTTTGAGTTCAGGAGGAGTGGATGGTACTGAAATATCGCTATCAGTATCAGACATTTTGCGTTTGTCAAGAACTGTTAAAATATTTTGTATATACTGAAACATATCATTCCCCATTGCACACGGTGACATTGCTAAATAAATTGAACAAACTTCATCTATTATCTCATTAACTTCAATAACTTAAATAAAGTAGGATTACCCGCGAACCGGTAAGACTACTTCCTGAACTGATATTAGTTTGGTCTCCGAATTCACACCTGAGGTGCTCTCTACATTGAGTCGCCGCTGCAATTTATCTTGCCTTACTATTTTAAATAAATAATAGGCTACAACATTGCTAACTAAAATTTTGGTTAAATCCTCTATCGTTCTATTTTCTGTTTTTTCCTTTCCAACATAATTATTTTCATTCTCTTCATATATTGACAAATTTTCATTTGTATCTATTTATTTGGGGTGACGTTCACTGAGACCCAAAAGATTTATTGTCTCCGCTTACTTCTACTTAGTTTCAAAAACTAGAAGCTACTTTAGTCCTATTTCCCGGAGGATCTTTAGGATATCTACAGGCTTCAATTTAGGTAAATGTTCCTCTTCTATACAGTAATCTCCCAAGTGCTGTGTCCAAGGATTCTTAAGTGCTTTGTAGTAGGAAAGTATGTGGATAGAGGTTTCTTCTTCCATGCTACAAAATTTACATTCTTTTTCCTCCACTATTTTGAGCTTTGTCAGGTGCCCATTCAAACGACAATGTCCCGTTAGAATCCGTGTTAAAACTCTTAGCGCAGTTTTACTTTGACTTATGCATTTATTTGATCTTAACAGGTTGTAGTCACCCAGAAAAATCTTTGATTCTTCTAATGGTCAGATCTTCTCTTTTTCCCGGATTTACCCATTTCTTCCATTACATTGGGGCTGATTCTGCAAAAGGATTTAGGTTAGGTTAGGTTAGGTTAGCTTTAAAAGTGTTTGGTTTCTGGTCCGAACACTCCAATCCCAGTTTCTTTCGAGCAATATTGACAAAATAAATATTATTAGTCTTTAAACATTCATTTATCAATGATGTATGTAGAGTCTTGGAAGAAATTTTTTTTTGAATTCAGAATTTTTCTTATCATTCCATTTGTTTTCATTCTGGTGATTATACCATGTTCGTAAAACGAATACGTGTTGAAAAATCATGTATATTATCCAATACTTTTTACATTTACAACACCACTAACTGTAAAAACATGTAAAACTACAATTTTTCTTCGCCAACTTTGCAAGACAACAGAGTATTTGCATGTTTTAAAATAATCTCTTTATATCGTGTCACGTTTTGGTACAACGATTTTAATAATGTTCTGGAAAGTCCTCCAGCAATATTCTGTTTGTGTGATATGCAACAATTTGATTTAACGTGATGTATATTCTGAATATCATACAACGAAATATTCAAAGTGAGGGGTTGGTGTATCAGCATTGTTATAATACCAAAATCAATTGGAAATATTCACCTATAACAATATCATTTCGGAGGCAATTTAGTTCATCCATATAAAAAATCGTTTATGCAACAATGCAATTGTCACTTTGATAGCAGCTAAAGTTACCCGTAAAGTTAGTGAGATGAAGCTCACCCAGACTATGAGGCGTGGAATCACCAATCCTGAAAGCTCCATGACTGAGCTTAATAATTTTTCAATAAAAATTAAAATCTGGCATGAGATTCTTTTGGTCGGCGTGGATTTAATTGACCGAAAATGTTTCGAATAAATTATATATTATTATATTCCTATAATTTGCTTCCGTCATCATGAACTTTGATCAATTTGTGCGAAATTATAATATTCATTGAAAAAAAAACCGGCCGACCATTCATTTTCAGCCGGAAAGGTCGCGTGAATGGTGTGATAGGGAGTAAAATTTATCCATTATCACGAAACCTTTTTTTCATTTCACGCGTTTTGATGTCGGACTCAAAAATATCTTCGTATGCGAGCTTCCACACTGCCACACACACAACCACACTGAGTCATGTCTTTCTCATACATCTGATTTCTTCCTCACATTTTTAGCTATTTGGAGATTGAAATGGGGAAAAGGAGATGTGGATAATTTTAAATTAAGTTTATTATACACATGGATTCAATAGTTTTGCATCACCCTAAATCTCCGAAAAAAAAATGTGTTCATTATAAATGGATCAGAGATTAATCAAATCATTAGTGTCAATAAAAAAAACGTGTATATTTGTCAAAAATTTTTATTATCCAATAATAAACTTGCTTCGAACATAAAAAGTATTCTTAGAAATTAAATAAATTAAATACAAATTTATTCTTTTTAAAGAAACAGTTAAGTGAGAACCTGCATGATAACTTTTAATAAAGAGTATTTCGACCTCTAGAATTTATGCAAGCAAGTCCTCTGCCCATGCTGTTCACCAAATTATTGATATTCTGTTGAGGAATATTTCGCCATTTCGCCATTCTTCTTAGGCCGCATGAACAAGCTCTTGTACACTTTCTTGGTTGGATTTCTGCGTGATGCCACTACCCTGGCAAGCATGTCCCAAGCATGTTCTATGGGATTCATGTCAGGAGATAGGGCAGGCCAGTTCAAACGATTGATCCCTTCAGTTTCAAGATACTCATTTACAGCTCTGGTCCGATGAGGTCGGGCGTTATCGTCCAAAAAAACGAAGGAATTGCCAACAGCTGCGCGCCATAGTCTCACGTGAGGATGTAGAATCTCTCTGAGATACCTATCACCAGTCATCGTTCCCTCCACATGAATTAATTCTGTGCGATCATTTAACATGATACCAGCCCAAAACATAGCACTTCCTCCTCTGAAGGGCGGCACGGGGCGAGCATGGGCAAGCTGAGAAACTTTCGTTGGATCCCGCCACACACGTATTCGATGGCTATCTTGTACCAAACAAATCCTTGTCTCGTCGGAAAAAAACACCGAATTCCAAAATTCTTCAGGCAAGGCCGCGTGTCCTTGAGCCCACTGTAGTCGGCGAACTCTGTGCTCAGGTTGCAGTCTGGGCAGTCTTATTGGTCGGCGACACCTCAAACCTGTCGCAAGCATTCGTCTTCGTAAAGTCGAGATCGATACTTGAACTCCCAACGCATGTCTCATATCTCTATGGAGTGCTGATATTGCCATGGTCGGGTTTTTTCGAATAGTTAAGTGGATATAGCGGTTCTGTCGCTGATTAGTAACACGCCTTCTACCGCTTTTAGGTCTATCACGAAGAGAATTGGTCTGGAGATACCAGTTTCATACACGAGACACATCACTTTGCCAAACGCCAACTCTGTTTGCCACGAACCTTTAAGAATGACCTTTTTCAACTAAAGCCACTATTCTTGCACGGTCAATCTCACTTATGACTTGACGATTCATGTTTGTACTTAAAATCGTAAAAATCAAATGCCTTGAATGTTAAAATGTTCGCACTAAAAATGTTATCTTACAAAAAAACTGTAAACATCTGTATATTGCAAAAAATATGGAACATATTGAAATGGTAAACATTGATAAACAAGCCATTAAAAAATTGTTATCGCAAAAAAATTCCTTCGCATCCGAAGAAGGTGATGCAAAACTTTTGAATCTATGTGTATAATAAATAAAGGTTCAATAAAGGAAATGTCAGAGAATAAGTACACCTTTTGTTTTCATAGAATATCGTTTTTTAAAAGAGTTTCAAATATATTAAATGCTTCGTTATGGATTTAACGTACTTGATGCTATAGGAGATCTTTTGAATTTATTTCCAAAAGTATTTTTGCGTGTGGAATGATAATGTATAGATGCTGTCTTCCATTTTTTCTTCCACATTTTTTTTTCCAATCGGATAATTACGATGTTTTTTTATTTTATTTTTGAAGCAACTGCGGAAAACACATCTCTTGCTTTTTGAATTATTTTTGCTGCTCAGTTGGTGTACATTTTCCTATTGTACTTCTTCATAAATATCCATTGGTTCAACTACAGCCACAAAAACTTTTTATAGCACATGAGATGATAACCACTATAGTTCAAATTATCGGAATTTAAACTTAAATCTTGATACTACTTCCCTCCCAGGGAACGGAGTTATCTTCTATTCAATCGATGCATTACAAATAAAACACTTTATATTGATATTGTAATAATAAAACGCTAATATGATATTCGCTCTGGCTCTGTAACTTTTCTATTATGAAGAGACAATAACACTTTTCAAGCAATATTCTAAACTTGTAGTAATATTGAATAGATGAGGCTTTTACTTGATGTAGATCCATAGTAAATTAATAAATCAAACAATTTTATTTTGTTAAATCTACATTATATACGGGTGTTTCTTACTCGTTACTCAATTTTAAGACGAAAAGTTTATATAAACATGTGTGATAGGTGTTGTCGTTTATGAGATACAGGGTGTTGAATTTATTGTAATAAGTCAGTTCTGATTGTACGTGAAATTAATTAATTAATTTTTCCTCCACATTTTTCAGTGATTGTACGCGAGTTTTTAAATAATGTTTTTTCAAACCATTGGATCGGACGAGGATCTCCACACCCGTGGCCCCCTCGAGGGCCCCCTAGATCACCTGGACACAATCCTCTGGATTTTTGTGTGTGGGGATATTTGAAATCGCTTGTTTACTCAACACTGATATTAAACGTACAAGATCTTCAAAATCGTATCATAGACGGCTGTAATGTTATCCGTAACAATCCTGGTATCTTCGAACGTATTCGACAATCCATTAGACATCGAGCGGATGCTTGCATTTTAGCTGGAGGTGGACATTTTGAACATTTGCTTTGAAATGTATTATTTTTTCTTTATGTTTAACACATGTTGCTTGTAATAAAATAATAAAAAAATATAAATCAGTAGCGTCACCAAGAAAAATTAATATCACGTACAACACCCTGTATCTCATAAACGACAACACCTATCACACATGTTTATATGAACTTTTCGTCTTAAAATTGAGTAACGAAGCGCCCCATATAATATTTTAGATTACTTAAGAAACACCCTGTATAATGTATATAATAATAATGTATATAATGTATATATAAAATAAAATTGTTTGATTTCATAATTTGTAGTAATATCTATGATATGATAGGAACACGCTGGAATGTTCCAACTTTATAGGAATAACACTATTAAACTCTGCCTATAAAATGTTCACAACAATTTTAAACGAAAGACTAAGAGATAAGATGTAAGATGTAAAAATAGGTGATTATCAATATGTGTTGAGATTTCATAAAATAAAATCATCAACTGGGTACTAATGTTTATGTGCTTTGTGCTAATACTAATAAATGAGTGATTTGTTGTAGCATGAATAATATGTATAATTTCTTAAAGACTTATTTATATAAATCACATGCGTTGACTGGTTAGCAACGCCATATGTATATAGTTTTTTTTTTTTTGTTGAATGTCAGAATGACTTTTAATATGTATGATAATGTTGTACTACGTTGGTTTTGAGTAATCATTTTTACATATATTTGCCTACAATTTGGTCTCATCACGTATTAATGGATGAGGAACTGTTGGTCCTTCATATACATCTGTTTACATAGTCGTGATTGCGACAATATGGATTCAGGAAAGGAAAGTCAGCTATGGACCCAATTCACATAATGACAAAAATTATTTAAAAAAGTTATGAATTTAACATTGATCAGGATATACTATTTATAGACTTTAAACAGGCTTTTGATAGTATAAACAGGGAGACTCTTAAAGAAGATTTGAAAAACATTGGGGTATCGAGTAAAATGAGAAGACTAATTAATATGACTATGGAACGATCGACAGCAAGAGTGAGTACAGAAAAAGGATAAACAAAAGAATTTGAATTTAATAGCGGGGTGAGGCAAGGAGATACAATGTCTACAACGCTTTTCAATATTGCATTGGATGGTGTCATTGAAGCTGTTGGTTTAAGAGGTACCATAATAACAAAATTGACACAAATCTTGGCGTATGCAGATGACATAGCTATAATATCAAGAAATCTGAAAGAACTTGAAGAAATATCTATAAAACTGATGATAGAAGCTGAAAAGAGAGGACTGAAGGTGAATCAAGAGAAAACTAAAGCAATGTTCATATCCAGAAATAGATTCCAACAGCAGTCAATTAAGATAAGAGAATACGAATACGAAGTATAGTGACCAGTTTCAAGTATTTAGGAATCTACTTAAAAGGAGATAACGATAGAACATCAGAAATAGATCAGCGGATACAAGCTGGACATAGAGCTTTCTTCAAATACAGACGATACCTTCAAAATAAGAAAATTAGTGAAAACACAAAAATTAAAATATACAAGGCAGCGATCCGACCAGTGGTGACCTATGGCGCTGAAATAGCGAATCTGACAAAAAAACAGGAAATTAAATTAAGGATATTCGAGTGAAAAATTATGAGGAAAATATTTGGACTAGTTGAAACGGGAGAAGGAGAATACAGAAGACAAATGAATTATGAAATTGTACAAAAAAATAATGGGGAAGACATTGTAGAAGACATACTGGGATGGAAGACCAAGTAAACGCGGATTTAAATATCATGAATGTAAAGGGAACGAAACTTAAAGTAAAAGATAGACAGTTGTGGCGTAAAATCGTAGAAAAAACTAAGTCACATCACAATATCTAGGAATAGGAAAAAAATACTACAATTGACTGATCCTCATGTTAAATGTATCGACAAGACACCCATGGGAATGTATAATCTTATATATCTATGATTTAGAATCTGCGTGTAACACGATGAATACATGAATATGTTTTTTGTCCACAAACCTAAGTTGATATGTAAAAAACAATTGGTATTTATTAAATTATCCACTTCATTGGAATGCAATGAATTGATTTATATTCCAAGCAAGCGAAAAGTTGAGTCGGAGCCTTAGGTCAGAATTACGGTTTACGAGTCTGGAATACGCATTTCTAGACGTGTTGTTGTCTGTTCCCAAATCAAACCAATCGATAAAACCTCTGGGGGCGAAACATTGAAGGTCGCTGTGAGATATTTTCTTTCTTCCAGTTTTTCCTCATGATACATCTAATATGGCAGGACAGGCAACATACCCTAATTATCCCTTTTCAATTGATGTGAAAATTCGCACCCTAATTATTCCGATCGCTTACACTGTGAACATTTCTTTTCAGAATATACCGTACTGACAGCCTGCGCTTTTCATACTTCCTACTATCGATAGAATGCCATCGTCGTCGAAATTTCTTGATAAAAGCCAGTCAGCAACTAAACCAGACAGTTCAGTGTAGTCGAATTTATTTATGCGGCAAACCGATTGTATTGGCGGCCTAGCACAGTTTGCTGAAGCTATATATACCGGGTGGTGACTCGACCTTAGGACCATAGGATCTTAACATGGGAAATCAGAAAATCCTAAATATTTGCTTCCCAGCAAAAGAGAACCTAATGAAATTTTGTGTGGACGTAAAGTACATTATTTCTGACAGTATTGTCATAAAATAATCAATGTTTAATGGCAAATAAGTTCGAAAATTAGGAAAATAAATTTAAAAAAACAACCTGTCATTGAAGTATTTGAATTTGACAGTTGCAGTCGGAGTCGGTTATAGCGCAGAGATAGGAGCGGTTGGTTTCTACGCGGATGGCCCGGGTTCGAAACTAGCATATCTCTTTTTTATTCTTAATAAAATTTTGTTTTTTATAGTTTTTCAAATAAAATAATTTTATAAGTTGTTAAAATTTCAAGACGATAAAATAAATTGGGCATGTTATCACAGAAAACAGATAATGAAATTAACTAAAAAACGAAGAGTGAAAGAATAATAACTAATTGTAGGAAATTATGCGTCTAAAGTAAATGTTCAAATAAATAAATCAAAATATTTTTCTCCATTAAGTTTTCCGTCAATGTAGAATGGACCTATGATATTAGGACCCAATATCCCAATCCAGATATTAACAACGATATTGGAAACGATTATTAATGATTAAATGGCGGTTTTCTTGGTGCCAATTTCGAAAATTTTGCACATTTAGTTCTCCATTTATGCTGAACGATTTCAATTGTTGCAATGCCATGAAATGAAGAAAAATCAAATTTGCCATGAAATAAAAAAAATCACATTGATAATCTAGCTGTCAACATTACAATAATATTGTACAAAACTTATTTTATCGTTTTAAAATTTTAACAACTTATAAAATTATTTTATTTAAGGAACTACAAAAAACAAAATTTTATTAAGAATAAAAAAAAGAGATATGCTAGTTTCGAGCCCGGGCCATCAGCGTAGAAACCAACCGCTCCTATCTCTGCGCTCTAACCGACTCCGACTGCAACAGTCAAATTCAAGTACTTTAATGACAGGTTGTTTTTTTTAAACTTATTTTCTCAATTTTTAAACTTATTTGCTATTAAACAGTGATTATTTTATGACAATATTGTCAGAAATAATGTACTTCACGTCCACACAAAATTTCATTAGGTTCTCTTTTGCTGAGAAGCAAATATTTAGGATTTCCTGATTTCCCATGTTAAAATCCTATGGTCCTAAGGTCGAGTCACCACCCGGTAGAAAAATGTTCAGGTGATTTGAGGGTGGAAAATAATCACAACCAGTATCCGTATGCAGAGCAGAAATCGTATGTTATACCAGGTACTTCATATCTTGAGAATAAATTGATTCATTATCATGATTATCACCGTCAAAGTCATTTAACTGATTCTCATTTTGGTTCGTGATATTTAAATTAATGTATTAAAACCACCGGGCCAAGGTTCAAGCGATACGCGAAGCTGGTAACGAGCTCGCATTATTATCAGTAATAATTCATCATAACTTTAAACTTTTACCCTATGGCGATTTAATTATAATAAACCGGAACAAAAGAGAATCTGGCAATATGGGTATTACGTATTCAACACTAATTACCCATTAGTTTTAGATACATACACTTCCACACTGATTTATTGCAACCATTTTTGTTAAGTTGGGACTAAATTGTGGAACAGAGGTGTATACTGAAGTTATTAATGAGATAACTAGCTGTGACGGTGGTAACTGATATTTATTAGTTCAGCACTTTTGTGATTAAATTGAGTTTTGTAAATTGGTTCTAGTGGGAAAGAACACATATACTTGGCCATAAAGATGAAAGCAAGAATAATCTGAAACATCCTAATTATACCAAAATGAAAATAATCATTCATAAATTTCAAGAAATTATGTAGAATTAAATTTGACAAACCAAACTATTACCAATGGGGAAGACCAAAAAGGAAGGGGAAGAAAGAAAGAAAACTAAAAATAATACAAAATAGGTGAAAAAAATATTATAATAATAAGTATCTCTCGCAAGGTTCCTTTCCTATCAATTTGTTGCAATTCAACTTCTCAATACCTAATTACTGTATGTTGTGAAACTCCCAATATTTCTATCAATTAAATGTGGACATCATCCTATAACGTAAAACAAATATTTAAAGATTCGTTTTCAGCCGCTGTAGGTTAGGTCTACAGTCCCTTGAAATACTGGTCAAGGGAAACAGAGTCATTTTGACCTGGGTGCCGGTGTCCCTCTGGTGTCCCTTCACCATCACCCCCACCTCCCTTGCCTTGCTCCGCCCCTTCACCAGTAACCCCACCGTCTTATCCTCAGCCACTTCCAGTCCACACGTCTCTATCTTCTCCACAATCTTCCTACACATCCTCTCCGCCTTTCTTTCTATCTCCACCTCTCCCTTTGCCGTACATACCAGACATACATCGTCCGCATACACCGTAATCTCACATCCCTCTTCACATGCTATCCCACAAACTTCATCAAACACACACTTCCAAAGCGTCGGTCCCAGAACCGAGCCCTGCGGCACTCCAATCTCCGTCTCATACCATCTTCCCCTATTGTCCACTATCGCACGCCTTGTCATTAGGTGGTCTGCCTGGTTTCAGTGCTGCTGTTCTTCCAATTTATATTTCACATCAAAGAATTAAATGACCAATATTTTTAAGACGAGAAAAGCTTTAATTTCAAAGTTCATTTGAGCCGGTTAGTGTGCAACGAATTGGATTCCGATAATCAACGTTTTATTGAAAGATAAATATAGAAAGCAATCCAATTATCCCATTATCAACAACAGGTAATTCCCAAATTGATTTAAAAATAATTTGAGATAAAATGATTGCGTCAAATAAGAAATTTATAATTATCAAATAAATGGAAAATGGATATCAGGTTAAATGAAGCCCGGGATGTAGATGATAATAGTAGGTACCTAAATCAAATTACGAAGCTGGTCTAACAGTGGGTAATTGTGAGCATAAAATCGAGTCAACACGTTGTCTGCGTTCACTAAATGACATTGGTTTGTTTATTCTAATCAGATGTTAAAACAGGTCACCATACAAGTTGATAAATGTTGGAGCTGACACTTTAACAAAAGATTTATATATCAAGAATATTCTTGCTCTTCTTTCACACTAAAAGAATATGCTCAGACCAGTATTTGTTTATGATTACACTGAGGTCACATTGTGACGATATGTGGTCATTAGCACATCAGTCTTCATGTAGCTTTATAAATTCGCATTGTTTTCACCTATAAGTAGACAACACACTTATCTATATTTAGCAGTAATAAACAGTCTGAACACTATTCAGACTTTGCACTTGAATCTGATTGACGAGTCAGGAGATTTCTTCTAGAGTTTGCATCTATTTTAGAATTATCTGCGCAGAAAGTTATTTTTCATATGTTCAGGGAGATCAGCTATATATAACAGAAATAGCAATAGTAACATTTTTTCCCTGGAGCCGTCCCTTCGCCGGTACCACCTTAGCCTCCTGGGCTTATTGTGGATATTCCTAGTGTTTTGACTACAACCTATTCAGCCATTCCGTTCCCTGTATTAGCTCATACAGGTTCTTTGCTGGTTGGTTGTAGAAGTCTTCTGGAGTCATTTGGGGTCTACCATACAGTATCTGCCTTCTGTGGTCCAGCGACTCACAGTTGCATAGTATATGCAAAGCTGTTTCGGTATCCTTTTTGCATCTTCTGCATGTGAGGTCTCCGTTGTACAGCCCTATTTTGTTTAGGTGCTCCTTTGTGGGAAAATGTCCCGTAAGTAGCCCCGTTATGGTGCGTAGTTTGTTCCTGCTCATCGAGAGCAGTTCTTTCGCCACTTTTCCTGATGGTTCTTTTATGAATTTCTTCCCATGTATTTGCCTGGTCGTGTTCTTCCAGTATTTATTGTGTTGTTCTTCCAACCACCCCTTTAACCATGACCTCGTCAACCATCTGGGGATGCCCACAGCAGGTTCGGGTCCGTTCATCTGAGTTGACGATCCTACTCTTACGAGTTCTTCAGCTTTTTTATTGCCTGCGATTCCTTCATGACCTGGGACCCACTCCAGTGTTACACTGTTCCGAGTCGCCAGTCTTCTAAGTTCTTCGCCGCATTCCCATACTAGCCGAGATGTCACCCTATAGCTCTGAAGTGCTTTAAGGGCGGCTTGACTGTCACTGTAGATCCTGATCTGCCTGTTGTTGTAGGCTCTCATATACCAAATTAGTTCATTCGCTCTACTAAGTGGTGGTGCGTTCTCTTTCTTCCTCAAGCTCCTTTCGATCTTTGATGACAATCTCGAAAGATATATTTGGTGGTCATGTGGTCTGTTGGCATTTTGAAAATGTCATCATCCACATGCCTTATCTTTGTGTATCCTCTCCCATGTACCACGTCATGGTCTGATGCTTTTTCCAGTCGGGTTAGTGCTGCCCTTGCTTCGCACATTATGACACAATGTAGCAATAGTCCCATAATGTATTCTTGAGAACTCCGCTTAACAGGTTCCAGTGGAGAAAATGGCGTATTGACGCGCACGCAAAATTGTCTCTGGTGAGAACTTCAGCTATCCAACTCTTCAAATTCCCTTTTTCACCACAATGTTCCATCTTATGTAGTGAGCTACACGTTGGAACCAGGTCAAAAGTATTGGCAAAATAAAATTAAATAACGTCTTTGCATTTATTTCAAGAATCTATTCTCCAATCTTATCTAGACTATAAATTCCAGCTAAGGCAATGTCGACTCAAATCAGGAAACATCAATTATTTCTCCTCAATACTTAATGTAATACCCAACTCATATGTACCTCAAATTACACCATGAGCAGCTTCACATTTCTTCTCCGTGCCCTTGGAATGCAGCGGTCGATAATGGTTTGTTTTGAGCTTCAATTTAGCACTATCCTCCTTTCCCTTTCGTAGTGATTCGGACTATTATACCAGAGTATCCACTCAAAATTAGTCAGTGATACCACATTCTCACATCTTGTTAAATTTTGTCAATAACTATTTTTTATTGTTTGCTTTCCCAAGGTATCTAATCATATTTTTGTTGATTTAGTAAAAGCCTAGACACACTCTTCTCTCGAAAGTATTCTTAAAAATTCATTAACCATTGACAGCACTTGCAAATCGTCTATGAAATTTCATATATTTTTTTTATTTTCAAAGTTTTTCTTATGAACTCACAATAATTTATATTTTCCGAAATTATATAATGTGTATTTCCACTTTTCATGGAGAATAATTAATAGGTACTACTACTACTACTACTAAATGTGCAGGCGAGTCCTGTCCTGGACAACTCAAGCCAAGGCTCCGACACTGAGGCCACTGG
>CAJUYI010003816.1:21323-37250 GCA_910591695.1 Galerucella pusilla | reverse complement strand
TGTTACGTGTTCCAGATCATTCTTGAAAATACGGTGGAGGAGCCATAGTCGTCTCATATGGGAATTTCACTGGGGACACTAATTGAGCACATTAATGCAGCAGCTCGCGTTACAATATGGCATACACCATTGCCAGCCAGGGGTGGTTGGTTACAGCCCGTCGTCAAGGGCAATCGATACCTTTGCTACCAAATCACAAGAGGTGTAATGATGGTTCATATTGTTTTGGTGAGTTTCACCTACTGCTCGAATGTTTGCAAATATTTCTATGAAATATAATGTAACAAAATAGACTCAACTATTTTTAGAAAAAATGTCTCCTATTTGTTCATCTCTTATCAATAGCATTTTGAAAAGAAGATTTTCTTCTTGTTCTCTGTCCCAACATTACTTTTGATGCCAAACAACATATTTATTCAAATAATTTCTGCGGGATGGTGAATAATGTAATAACAAACATTTTTGAGCAGCTGAGGTAGATGTAAAACTCACTAATTGGTATTATCTCCACATATTTAAAATGGGCTGCAAATGATTATTTTTTTTATTTAACAGCGTGAAGTTTTAACTCATGCAGGAATTTCATGAACATCCATTTAATTTAGCTATTCATTAAATATTCAGTAGCAAAAATGTTTGAAGTTTATTTGATGAGAGTAGCAAATTCAAAATAGAGTTTATCTGGAGCGGTCATACATATAGAAAAAAACAATACCTCCCATTGTTCAACTTCAGCATTCCATTGTTAAAAAAAGTAAAAGCAAGCGAATGGGCGTAACAGCGAACAATAAAGAAGACTGAAACAAAGAATGATAACGAGCTGTATGGAAAGTTCATTATTATTTTAAACCACTTGTAATTTATTTTTTCCACTCCTAGCTATGAATTCGACAATTATTGCTTCTTCTAGCCGACTAAGGAGTTGTATTTCTCTTTTAGTGGTTGGTATTTTTTTATGGTGAACTTGGTCAAAAATAGACAAATTTGAATGTTTGAGAATCCAGGGATAAAAGTGTAACACTATTTTGTAGACCCAGAAGATTGTCTTTAGCATATTTGCTGGTTGAAATTACCTGACAAGATAACATCATTTGGATGGAAATAAGTTTAAAACTAGCGCTTAACCGGCGCCTTGATCTCTATGAACAAGAACATGTGTAGGTACATATTATACGAATTGCGCATATGAGGGTGATAGAAAGAACCTGGCCGGATGCTGCAAAGCAAGAGGCCAAGAATCAGAGGAAGAAGGAGAAGAAAAAGGGTGATAGTTTCTTCGATCGCCAGCGGAGAGCTAGGAGTGCACTCTCGGCGATTCTTGTAGTGCGTCTGTGAACGCTGTGGTGTGGAGTTTGATCTATGTATCAAATGTTTCATGAGCTCTCACTTTGTAACCTGATATAACTCTCACACTCAATGCGTTTTGTCTAGAAGGCTAGAGCAGAGTAGTGCATTTATCGCCGGATGCGGAGCGAATTGAGACAAATGTGTTGAAATCATTGAGACATCGATATTATAGTACAAACGATGCAGCCAAAGAAACATGTGAGTTGACCAAAGCTCCAATATCCACAGTAAAAGACAATATCAATAAGTCGATGCATACCCAAGTAACACAATAAGCATCGAAGTAGATTTGTAATCGACTTTTGTGTCACTCTTGAAGCTAACAGGCAATTGAAACTATCCACTAAAGCTTCTACATGTAGCATTCATTACGTAATCGCTGCCTGAGGGGAGCGCGCGATTTGGCCTCAAAGTAGATTTGATAGCTTATTAACATTTCAACCCAAAGGCCTAAATACCTATAAATTGGCACCAAAAGAGCATTTTATTAGATTTGATTGCCAACATTGGCTGTCAGAGCGATATAAAGAAGCAGTCGTTTAGTCCAGATATGGCTTCCAATGCTTTGAATGATCATGCGCAGTTAAACATTTCTCGTGAGAATGTAATGAAGTTTTGTTTTGGATAAATATTGGATTGATAGATATATAGATTGATATTGGAAATTCATGCCAACAGTTATGTAAGTGTCCACAAAAACAAACATCGTCAACTGTGATGGCAGAGATCTTTCCTTCACAATTATTATTGTTTTTGAAACTGGAGAACATCATTGTGTACTATTAGAAATCTCTGCAAACCTTACTTTTCTGTGAAATGTGAATGAAATACTTCCTGAAAACGGAGAGGCCAGTGATAACTGTGAGCAAAATATACTTTATAAATTAAATTATTTCATTATGAATTACGGTGTTGTCATAGGTATTCAATTTTGATACCTATCAATGAATTATATACATCCAATTGAAATTGAAGTTTTTTATAGAATTTTCAGTTGGATTGATTGATAATATTATATGTGATGGATTAAATTGATTTATCTTTCCCAGATTTTCTGAAATTTGTATCCCAGTTTGAAAACAAATAATATTCTGAACCAGATATTTGCATATTCTTTATATAAAAATAGTATCATATACCTATCAATATATAAATATAAAAACTATGGCAACATTGCTCATTATCGTAAGAAAACGGTTCGACCATGTCTTTTTTGTATTTATTAAGCCTTTTTCTATGCCAATACAAAGCTTTATCGAATTAAAAGCTAGATAGCTTTGTGAAAGCTTTCGGAATTATAAAGTTAAAGAAAATAAAGATTATTGTGAGGTTATGTTCTGAGTAATAGATTGTAATCAAATTTTCCACCAGGACGTAGTGGTATTAGCTTGTTAAGGAAGAGTCCCACGACAAGGCCAATAGAGAGACGCGGTCCAAGAACCAGGAAGGTCATCTTCTGTGTCTATAGTTATTTCGTTGTAACTTTTAGCTGCGTTACTATTTTTATGTACACGCCTGTAATACGCACCTGTTCGTCCAAATTTCCGTAGTTTTGTAATTTTCCATTCATTTTTATTTCAATCTGTTTCTGCATGTTCTAAAATGATTCCTAAAATATCATGAAACCTTTCAACTGAATTGAGATTTACAATCACATTAATGTTAGCAATACTGTGGTTTTTTTTAAGATTAATTTCCTTTTAAAATCCAAATTAATACAAAACTTTATAGAATTGCTTATAAATGGAACTAATTGAAGCACTTAAAGACATTTTATGACCACAGTAAATTCCAATTTGACTATTAATTTTTTTTGCCATTTCTTAAAGTCATTATCTCTATTTTATGGCTACTTTTCATGACTTACTAGCAATCATTGCTACTTGGTTGCAATATTTAGTCTTGAAAAAGATAAGACGTCTTTCGAGGAAGTCTGAAATTATTCTATGAAATAATGCTCAGAATATGCTAAACTTTATCATTTTTTCTGAATTATATTCTTCGATCTAGCATTATTTGCTTGGTGAATGAAATGTGTTACTTTGGTAGGCAAAAAAAAAACAAAGTTGCACTAATAAAACCAAATGCAAATGAATATAATTCGAAGAACGACATAATCTAGAATAAGAACAAATGATACCAGCCCTAAATTGTATGAGAGGGCGAACCATTAAAGCGTAAGGATATGGTGAGCCTGTATCTTTCAACAGTTTGATTGGTTCAATTTTATTATTTGAATAACACCTGATTAAATTTTTGGGAAATATGGTGATTATTTTCACAAAATGAACTTACTTCATGTTTCAGTATCTAAATTTAACCGACTATGGATCTGTCACTGTCTTCTGTACAATGAACTTTTATTATTGAATACTCGAGGCCAGATGCCAAATTAATGGAACGTTGTGAAACATTCTTTACATTTGAATATAAAATATTCAGGAAAAGCTATTACCTCCATAGGTTCAAAACTCGTTACTGCTAATGAATACAATTCATGTTGATACACTTTCACATTTAACTCCAGTTGAATATACTCCAGACATGAGTTTTCGTCATTATGAGCAAGTATAAGTATAACGATAATTCATAGATCCCGGATAGTGTTATTATATTTTTATATTAAAAAATTGTGCAAATAACGTCTTAATACTTGTGATAAAGAATATCTTTTGTACAACAAGCAGTATAGCATGGTAACTTGATGTACAAAGTTTTTTTCATGTTCTTTCCACAGCATTCTGCTGTTGAGATTTGGTAACACTGAGGTTGATAAGATATCAAAGTGGCAGCTTGTTTATCTATGTCGCCTCGTAACGACCATTTTACAATAAAGGACTTATTTTGACAACAGGTCCACGCATATAATTGCAAAACCGAATGGCAGCAGGTAGTCGATTGAGAAGATTTCGAGAAAGGTGTTTGTAAAATGAGAATTGACATGGTGGAGCTTTTAATGGAGAATTATTATTCAACAAAAACATCGCTTGCGGTGCCGAAAACATTTAAATGGAATCATTGATCAAAATAATATTAGTATGATTACCACTCAGATTGAAAAGAAAAATACCAGAAGATCTACTAATTAGACATTTTAGTGGACGCGTTAAGCACATGCCATCAACAAAAATGAACAACCAATTGCTGAATGTCAACAGGACAGATTGCGAGAAAATTCTCACAGAGGCCATATTTTTTGCTAATACATTGTCCATTGTCTATTTGAATTATTGTACCCTACAAACATTATGAGTGATGGGGGGTCAACAGACCTTTGGAAATCCATGCATCATTTTCATATTTTTGGTATATACACAAGGCGCGCAGTGACGAGATTGGCGGGAATTATCCTTACTTCAGTATCTGCAATTTTGACCGTTGACTGAACCATCCAGGTAAATACATATATAAAAATGATTAACACGCTTATATAAGATTCACCTGTATTTATCTTTGTTTGATTTCAACCCACTTTAAGCGAACAAATTGATTCGAAGTTTTGCACATTCGTCAAGGACCGATGTCAATATAATATGGTAATGGAATATTGGTAACTTATTTTTTGTTATTGGTAAACCACTTTACCTATTTAAAGCACGCCTCAGTGTGTTTAAATCGAACTTAAAAAAACGCGCGTGTTCTAAAGTTACCGTGGCAACATCAACAACTCGAGAAACGAAGTCTTCATCTATCGTCTAAATGACAATTTTTTCATCATTGATCTGACATGAGTAGTTTGTAACGTCAAAACTTTTATTCGAACAATATTTAACAATGTCAAATTTATAAATTAAAATGGAAAATGCCGTTGGGATTGCTTAGAATATTAATATTTCGATTTTTCAAATCTTAGGAAATGATATTTAACCCTAGAACCACAACGTGGGGTCGCCCGTGACCCAGCCGTTTGGTTTTTCCTGAATACGATTGCGCGCGCTTTAGTCTCTGAGCTGTGGGTCCATGTAGCTTCAGTACCTACTTCTTGATAGCTTATGATGTGCCTATGTGATTTTCGGCCAATATTTTATTATAGCCGGCTATAAGCTATTTCGTGTGTTTTGACCCCACGTTGTAGTTTGCGTTATACTTTTTTCAAGGTAAGTTTATACATTCATTTTATTTTTTCGTATCCTAATTATTTTTATTACAGGAAAATGGATGATAAAAAGCAAAAACTTGCTAAAAGGCCGAAATTGCATGAACAAGCGCGCCCTCTTAACGAAAAAGAACTTTGGGACGAGCGTTACAATGACGAATCAATTAATTTGTACTGCATCATTTCCAAATGTTGGACCAAGGTGATACTCCATCCAATTTTCTGAAAAAATCAGCTGATGTTTTGGTAGTCGATTATATGAAGCAAATATCAGAAAATAAACGCTTGCCAAAAAAATTAAGACAATCTATTCGCGACTACCTTGGATATCCTGACGAACTCCCGCCTCAAGAACCCCAAAACAGCTCACGTCGTTGTTACTTTTGCCCAAGATCTTGGGACCGAAAAGGACGTCATATTTGCGTTCATTGTAAAAAAAATATGTGCGCAGAACACCAATTAAGCATTTGTGAAGATTGTAAATTGTAATCTTACTTGATCTTCTATTTTTTATCAAGAATTTGTTTTTAAGTTTCTTTATGTATCAAATATGTTTATTTTATCGTTTATTTGTTTATCATAGTTTTTCATAGTTATATATATCACTTTTATATCCTATAGTCAACGCATATCTTTTCTTCGTGGCACATTAGAAGCAATTTCAAAAAGGGTCACCAGCGACCCCACGTTGTGGTTGTTGTCTCAGTTACGTTACGTTGTGGTTCTAGGGTTAAATTGATACTATTGACATTCACAGAATTCAATAAGGTTGAACTTCCACCAAAATACAAATTAGTTTATGTTTCTCTCATTTCCATGACAACGAAAGGTATACATCATATACATCACGAATTCAACCATTTGACATTCAGTTCTTATTTCCATCTATGATTTCCATTTCTGGTTGTTGTAGTAGTTATAAACCAGTATTTATAATTTCGAAGTGCACCAATAAAAAAAATAGCGTAAAGTATTCGTGGATAACTGGTCTCCAAAACACTTGATCTATTTCGAGCACTCCGGCTTTGCCGTCGTGCTCGAAAAATCGCGCGTGTTTTAAAGACCTTAATATCCACTTATACTTTAATATACAATTATTCTTGATCTGACAGGAGTACTGTGTAACGTCAAAACCTTTATTCGAACAATATCTAACAATTTCAATTTCATAAAAGAGAATGGTATTGTTTGAGATCTCAATATTTCGATTTTTCAAAGATTTTTGCGGTATTAACCGTGATTCTGCTCTACTTATTAGAAAAATCGATATGAGAATTTATTAAAAATAAATTGCTCTGCGGTAACAGCAATAAATCTTGAAGACAAAATGCAAATTAGATTATGTTTTTCTTATTTCCATGACAACGCAAGGTATACTGTAGCATCATTGTAGCATCACGAATTCATCAACCATTTACTCACATTATTAGTTATTGTTTCCATTTCCAAGTGCACCAATGAAAAAAATAGCGTAAACTATTCGTGAATAGCTGGTCTCTAAGACACTTGCTCTATTTCGAGCACTCCGACATCGCCGTCGAGCTAGAAAAATCGCGCGTGTTATAAAGACCTTATAATATCCACTCATACTTCAATATACTATTATAAGGCAATTCATGAGGTTATATTGTTTTTAACACGCTTATTATTTGAGAGTTATTGGAACTTTTATAAGGTCAAGCAGTAATAGACATAGACATAGTGACATATACGCATGCGCATTTGATGTTTTGAATAAGGGAAACATTATTAAGGTTAGTGCTTGTCCTATTACTGCAGTGCATTATCCCGACTTTATTTCATGTTTCATATTTATATGTCAGAATGTGTAGGTGATCTGTGTAATCTGTGACACGTACCTTGATATAATGTCACTATAGAGTATCATGTTTCAATAACTCAAAATTTTAGGTCTGTTTTAGGGTCGAGCACTATTTATTTAAGGTCATCACAATTACTGCAAGGCAGTAAATTCGTCTTTCCAATAACTCTCTATTGGAAACGTACTACTAGAGCGGATTAATTAGCTGGCGCTGTGACTAAGTTAGTTAAAACGCCTGAATAGTAAGCAGGAGATTGCGAGTTCGAGTTTCCCTGTGGTTTTATGGTTTTTCCATATTTGTTACATATTTTGAATATGAAAAGTGACATCAACTAGCTGGATAAATTATAATAGCTTCACTTGTATGTATGTTTCTACCGACAACTTTGAAATCTAATTCGACCCACTTTATGGCCGTTTGCACCAATTGATGTTTAAGTAGACTTAAAGTTAAGTGGCGCTTTGAGAAAGTTTTGTTTTGCACCATAAACAACTGGTCATTTCAAGCTGCACTTAGCTAAGCTTAGAAAACTGCTCGCTCACTCTCCACTTATCCTCAAAGTGGAGATTTCTAACCTAAAATTCTTGTGTTTTCATCAACATATATGTCAATGATTTTTCTGTTTTCGGGTTTTCGTTTTCCATCTTCCAATTTCAAGTGTGTTTTTTCTATTTTTGAAGTAGGATGTTTATGGAGGATGATTTGGAAGTAGGTATTGGATATTCTTGAAAATGGATTTCCAAGAAGATGGTACAACCGTAAAAACTTTTATGGAGAATTGGATAAAAAAACCTTTTCCCGAAGGTTTCGCTTGACCAAGCCAAATGCCAGCCAGCTCGTAGAAATGCTAGAAGATTCTTCGCAGCATTTTTACTGTTTTCGATTATAAACAATTTTCTTATTCACTAAACAAGAATAAAATCCTTTGATTTTCAAAGAATTGACTCCTAACAGCTTTTAATATGTTATTCCAAACCCCAAAAACGGAAAGTCACCAGAAACCATAGAGAAATATATAAAACTCAACTCAAAAAGCGAGGTTGACAAATGTATTGAGCACTTAGCTGAGAAGCTGAGCAAAAACATTGCTGCAACTGAACTTTAACTAAGTGGCCCTTAAATTTTAAACTCGCCATAACTATTCTGAGCTTATGCTTTTATTGGTGCAAACTGCCATTAAACTAACAGATTTAATCCAAACTTTGTACACTTGTCAAATGGGCCTTTTCAGTAGATGCTTAAATCTCAAAACAAATATTTTATTTGAAAGCTTACTGATAATTTTTCACTTTGTGAAGCTTTGTTTTGAATATACATGTCACAAAGCTGAATAAAAAGTTAAACAAATATTAGGGTAATTTGAACACGCCTTTGACCTTGGGGCAAGTGACGTCATAAGGTCTGGAGTTATGTTAGCAGTATTTTGTCAGAATGGCTGGTTAAATGCTGCTACGGTTAAGTCCGAGGCCAAAATATCTAACGAATAAGCAAATGTTCCTCGTTTTGGTCAACTTCTTTTGAGATTATGCTTTTTCGAACCATGATTTTCGTCTGTTCTCATCTCGAGGAACGTAAATTTTAACAAAAACAAATAATCCAAAATGAAAGACAATATCAATATCAATTTCGAGGTTACATGAGATGTCAAAATCAAAAACCAGGGAAGCAAACTTCACAAACCCTATGGAAATAACGGTCTGTCGTTTCCAAGGTCGTAGGCTCTTTGACGTCACGAGGGATGGAGGAGTGACGTCACGTTCAAACCGCGCACTGCTTTCCGTACTTTTGATAATTTTTTTAGGATAGAAATCAAGCTCCAAAAAAAAAATTAAAAAATTAGGGGACATTTTTTTTCATAAAATACGTTAATTTGAACAATTGAAAAAAATTACTGAAAAGGCCCATTTCTGTTAAATGAATCCTGGAAAATGTCACAAATCTGCATACAGCGACTGGGTTCATCATCGTTAAGTTTTTGATGTAACTGTAACTGATGGATGTTTCCGTCTGTCCGAATACGCTAAGATAAGCCTGTGTTCGCTTCAATTCGACGTTTCTCCAAGTTTTTTCTCAATTTTACTGACTATTTATCGGTTAATAGGTCTGTCTGAGTACTTTGCATTGAACGAATCGAATACCAGTTGCTGAGCTATCGATCCATCTTCAGATCCCATAAAAATTAAAATTTTTATGTTTTGGGCTCCAGAACTTACTTTTTAAACTTTTTCATTTGAAATTTGATGTATTCCGACAAAACTTCATCTGTAACTTGACTTTCGACGGTTAACTGCTGTTGTGTATTCCTTCAGCTTTGTCCTTTTTCAGTAAAAGGTGAAGTTTACTAAATACCTACCGGGCGTGCCTCCTGAAATATTGGAGTACAACAGCTTATTGTTGATAATTTTTATTAGTGAAAGTATAATTTCTCAAACTGAAAAATAAAATGAATCTTTATTCACTCTGTAGGAGTACTAATTCACTAGCTATGCCATTACTGAATACGGTATTAAAAGACCTTCCAAATGAGGTATTAGAAGAACCACATTTCAATTTGAGAAAATCAACAATAAGGTGACTACATCAAAATTGATGAGAAGATTTTTGTGAAAAGTGAATTGATTGCGAAAGAATAAATTCATTCAATCACGCTCTGTATACTTTAAGCTCCATAGCTAGAAGTCTCCGTACCACTTTCCAGAAAAATGATTATATTAAATATCCCTCAGTAAGATATACTTTTCAAATGAATGGACGCTGTATAAAATTTACTGATAGTTTTGTTTCAATTCTCATATTATTATGTCGGGCCGTTAACATCAGGAAGACTAATTATACCAAACTATTATTGTACCTATATTAATGTTTATTAAGTTTTCATGTTTTCTGGAAAAAAAAAACATTTGATGTGGTACTTAACTACATAATAAATACGAAGCATTTTCTTTCTCTTGGGAACAATTAATAGATAATAACACGCTTCTACCTACTTTTAATCGTTTTTTGTGCATACGTTAAGTGCTTAATTGTTAAAGAAAAACATGCAATTGTAGACAACAGCATTATATTTTTTGTTATGAATTGATGTCGAGCTTTTATGGCGGCTCATCACGCACTATATGACACATTAGACTGATGAAAATGATAATTCCATTGGTTATAAGTGAGAAATGATAACTAGGCTGGGCTTGGTCTAATTTAGCACACGGAATTAATAGAAGGACTATGACACTACGTTGATGGAATATATTGATAAAACTGAAAATAAGGCGCCATGATGTTGCGACAGGACACTATTCAACACTGATTGTCTGCGAAATTGGAGTATTGACTCCACTATTGCAATGATGATTAGATGATACAGTGTACTGAAAAAGTTCTGACTGCGGTCGTGTTACAAAAAACCGAAATATTTCCCTGTTTTTCCACACAGCTTTGTTTGTCCACCCCATTATTCTTTATATACTTGTTCAGAATTAGTTATAACTGATATCAAAACTACATTATTCATATATATGTTTAATTTGTTAAATATTGTTTTTATATTCAGAAATATTTTTTTTAGTCTATATGTGCAATAACGAAAATAAAGTTAATTTTTTTCCACATTTTGTTGTGTTATTTCAACTATCCTTGTATACATAGGCATAATTGGCTTGATATACAGTTATGTATTTCCAGCAAATATTTTTTGTCACAGAGATTTCACGGTATATAATATTTCAACCATACCACTGCATAAATATATTATTTAATTTAATTTCAAGCATAATTTGAAATAAATGATGCTCACCTTCAAAAATTTGGTTATAATTGAAATTTTATTGAAGCTTGAAATTGATATGATATACTGCGTGTGCAGGGTGCAGGTTGGTGGGTAGTTATTTGATAGCCAAGCCATTTTATGAAAGGTTGTGATGTACCAAAAAATACATAAGTTATTTGTTTAAAGTTGGGCATTTTCTATATATTCTTATGTATTTATTGTTATAAGATGTGCCATTTCGACTAAAACATCTATATATAGTGTATTTGCCTTTGGTCTGACATATTGTGGACCATCAAATAACCACTTATTAATGTTATATCCAGTATTCTACGGCAAAATCTCCAGGCAAAAAAAATTCCTAGAAAGACATACTTCTGTAACATCATAGTAGTAAAGGTAATTTATAAAAATACTTTACTACTACACTTAAGAGATTTTAGTAAAGAAATCTTCTCTGCCATAGCACATATCTCGCTTAGCGCCTATTTTGTTAGATTTTTTGACTGCTTACCTCACCTCACCTCACCTCACCTTGCTTAGGTGACTATTAAGATGAGCCTTCCATGTCAGTGACTTATCAAGGATCACTCCTAGATACTTCACCTGGTTAACCACCGGTAGTGGTACTCCACCAAGATGTAGACCCTCAGGTCTTATATACCTCTCTTCTTGGTGAGAGCAGCTATCTCAGCAGCCTTGTCAGGATGTACTGCAAGTCCGTGTTCGTTACACCACCCATGTACCCTATTCAGAGCCCTTTGCATGAGGTCCCTGACGGCCTATACTATATAATATTATTTAAGTATAAATGTTACCGCTTATTTATAAAATCCCCGTATTTTGCAAAATGGTAGAAATCAGTAAATTGCTATTTTAATTGAACGATTTTCACATAAAAAATTTGACTTCATTTCATAGATATATAAAAATATTATATAGTCTACTATGGTTTATTGACAGATTAACAGTTTCGAAGTAAGTTAGGTCACAGAGTACACCATCTGTACTCTGTGATTGGATTATCTATGAAACATCAACAAAATAATAAATAATATTTGAAAAATCAGTGATTCCAGCGAATTTAAGAGGCGGTAAAATCATATGTATAACATGGGAGTAAAATGCCCTTTCCTCCCTTGAATGATCACCGCCCTCCGGTATCCTCGGGAGGAAAAGTAGCTTTTTATTTCTGTATCGGTTCATCACCAACGTCAATGACAGAACCAACAGATATGAAATAAATTAGTGAATGCCACATCTACATCCTATGAAGACTCTCTTATCATCTACCTATGAGAACATCAACTATGGACTTTCTAAAATATTTCCCGACCGCTTTTCTCGATTTATTCGACTAAGCACATATCTTGGCACAAAAATGGCTAAATATTGTACAGGGTGTCTCATTATATTCTGACTGTTTTTAAGAGCTTATATCTTCGAAACGGTTCTGGATAATAAGATGCGGTTTCCATAGTTAGGTTTAAAATTACCGTGAGTTTTGTTGTGACACATTCATATAAATGGCCTACTTCCGTTTTACCCGCTAGAAAAGTGGCGTATTTTCAGAATACAGTAGATGTAATTTTTTAAATAGGACACCCTGTATATTCAGCAATTTATTGAGAGCCGCATATTTTTACTTTATAACGGTACTTTAAAGTTTAAAATCGGTGCACATATAGCGAAGTTAGATAACTTTAACTAGGATACTGTAATGATTTAGATATAAAGTTGGAACTTTATTAGCTAAAGTGAACTGTAAAAAACAAATAGGAATATGTTTAAGGGCACTCTAAAACAAATGTTCGATGTGTCTTCCTTCTTGGTCTATACATTTGTGGAATCGAACCAAGTTGTCAAATGCTGCTGTCAGCATTTCAAGAGGAATATTTTCCATTACCTGCCGTATGTTATTTTTTAATTCCTCAATAGTAGCAGGCATCGGGTCGTAAACTCTATCTTTCACAAATCTCCATACAAAAAAATCCGGAACAGTTAGGTCTGGAGAATTTGGAGGCCATTCTATTGGACCAGTCCTACCAATCCAATTATTTCCAAATTGTTGGTTAACAGATTCTCTTGCTATGTTGAAATAATGGGGTGGAGCACCGTCTTGTTGAAAGTAAACATTTTGGTTCAAAATACCATCTTGTTCTAACTGGTTCTAACACAATGTGACGTTCTGTCAATGATCGCAATATTTTTGTGATGTGACATATTAACGCCTCCTTGATTATTAGGTATTTATTAAGATTTATTTACTAAGATATCTGAATCATTACAGTATTCCAGTTGAAGTTATCTAACTTCGCTTCCTGTGCACTGATTTTAAACTTTAAGGTACCGATAAAAAGTAGAAACATGCGTCTTTCAAGAAATTGCTAAATATACTGGGTGTCCCATTCGAAAAATTACATCTTCTGTATTCTGGAAATACGCCATATTTCTAGCGGGTAAACCGGAAGTATGCCATTTATATAAATGTGTCACAACAAAACTCACGGTAATTTTAAACCTGACTGTGGAAACCGCATCTTATTATCTAGAGCGGTTTCGAAAATATAAGCTCTTGAAAACAGTCAGAGTATAATGAGACACCCAGTATTTTGTGATATTGAATAAAATCACCCTTCACAGCCATTACGATGTTTCACAGTTCACAGTTAAAATATTGACAGTTCATCCTGTGAAAAAAAGATTATAAGACAATACTATGTCTTTCTCACACAATCAGTTTATTCACGTATTTCGAGACTCTACGATGTCACTGTTTATTTTTCTATCTATTTTTGTTTCAATTCATCAACGTTCCAGTGTTCACTACAAGTGAGATGTTCTAAACAGCACATAATGAGCTTGGACATTTTCGTAAGCTCAGAAAAATTCCGATAATTCCATATTATTGAGAAGCTTTGTCGGCGACTGGCAAACACTAAGCGGCTTATCTTCAACTGTAGGTAGCAGCAGCGGAAAACAGCTCTCAGAAATGCAACCGTCTTTCAAATCCGACATTGGCAAGGATTATTAGTCTCTTGTTCTTCTCATGTAATCTCGGAACAATGATATACTTGCCTACTTTCACTGGATCATCTCGGATGCCCGTTAAGTCTTATTGAAATCACGTCTACTGTGAATTTTCTTTGTTTCATATTTCCCCTTGTTTCTATATTAGTTCTGGAAACATCTACATTTCTGTAATATCGATAGGAACCAAAGAGGATTTGTATTTGAGGCATATTATTGGAAAAGCCGTCGTGAATCTCCTTTACACGAAAAATATTTACCGAATATTGACACTACGAAAAATATTCGTCAAGCAGCAACCGGATTTCATTTTTTCCAATTACTGAGCATTATCGTCATACAATGCGCCCATAACGTGAAGCAAACATTCATTGTACGTTTTTTTAATGATATGACAAGAAACAGGTCGGTATAAAAGTTCAAACTTTTTGATTTCCTGCTTAAGAATTCATAGAAAAGCGGGTGTTTACTAGCCATACTGATTGGTGGAAAACAAACGAAGGAAGAGGAACTTTTGTTCCACTCTAGATATGTTCTTCCAGAGTCTATTTCATTTCCTTTCGAAATTGTCTCGATTTTATTGGCTAATATATAGTATAAATTCCAATCAGCTCACGGTTGGGGTAACTTTGGGGTATAAGTTGCAGTGTTCATAAATATTAGCACCTCTGTGGGTTCCAGTACACACTGGAATGAATAGGAATGAAGAAGCAGATAAACTAGCTGAAACACATGCCAGAACCCTTTTGCGGAATTAGATCTAATTTAATATTGGTAGAAATGAGCAATTTCAAAAGAAGAAGATATGACCATGGGAATAATCCAGTGAGGCTTAAACAATACTCCTGGGAGACAATAACATGTTAAAGACGAATGAATGCCCAAGCCATCGTAAGACTGTACTTACAGATGTTCTGACAGGAAAATGTCACTTGAATATAGTCCTTGGAAAGTGGGGCAAAAAAAGTGTAGATTCTGTGAAGTAGAAGAAAAAACCGTTAACCGAAAACAGCATAACAGTACAGATCTTGGAGTACAATACCTAGGAGACTACTAGATTTTTACTTTCCAAAATTCCCCCATGCAATAGGTCTAAAGTGATAATAAACTATCTCAGGAACTAAGTAGAAGTGAGTGTGCACAGATGATCTCCTAGTTCTAAGTGAATGTCACTGAAACGCTACTGAAACGTTAAAATAAGAATACAAAAAATATTGTGATTTAATTTCCCTACAAAATGCCAAAAGTAATAATAATAATAATGTAATAATGAAATTTCCCGATTTCTTACTTCTATTCGTATCAATAGGCGTCTTATACAAGCTACTCTCCTTGTCCAGCACTACTATTACTTCACGAAGTTGTGAGTTCGCTTATCGGCATCAGGAGAACCTGTTCACTATTTTTTTCTCATGTTTTCTATTGATTTCCTTCACTTAAATGTACTTCTTATACGGTATCTATGCCCCATAAAGTTACAACCCTAAATTTTGCGCCACTGCTATGAGCATATCTGCGATTTGACGTATGATAGTAGCAGCGTTATGTGTTTTTAGTGGCAAAGAACGGTGTTATGCGATGCGAGATGAGTTGTTATTCAAATATCTCCCAGTTCTGTTCTTGTCCACAATTTCAAATGAGTATGTTGGGACTGATAGGGCATAGGCGTTAATTCCTGGGTGGGATTTCAATTAAGTAGTAACCCTGTAACGTTATATTTGGCCACTATCATTGGAATATTTAAATATCTACCGGACGGTGAGTAGCCAGTCCTTTTTCCCTACCAACATGTGATTTTCGTCAAGAACCTGTAGCATCGATCATCACTGAAAGGCAAATTTCCACATTTAATGTACGACGGATAATCT
>CAJUYI010003816.1:0-21223 GCA_910591695.1 Galerucella pusilla | reverse complement strand
TATATATATATATAAATGTTTCGGTGTGTGTATGTATATGTACAATTCCTTCACTAGTTAATCGAAAGGAACTTCGTTCCATTCGGGTGTCCCTTGACACCTCTCAAGTTTTTTTTGTACAAGAATGGGTGAGGCTCAATCAATAGAGGATGTGGCATGATTTATGACTCAGCTTACCAGGACACCATGTAATTTAAGTATTGGTATATAAAGTTTATAAAACTTGGTGTTACCTTATTCTATGAAAATATGAAAGTTTAATCATACAAATATTGGAAACGTTATTCTCATCAATAAAATATTCCAATAACACCACACGTAAAGCTTAAATGTGACAATGGCTGCCTAATGGATAACATCATTAAGCACAAAATGTTCGTGACTAACGGAGGCGTTGACACGATTAGAACTGGACGTCGAAATTAGAAAACATTCTCAGAAGTCATATAAATTTATAATAAAGTACTTGATCGAAGGCAACTTTGAATGTCGTTGCCAATGAAGACTCACCTGTATTTTACTTTGACGGTCGTAGTCGTTATTGTGTTACCTCATTGAATGAAGGGTGAAGGAAGCGCAAACCCAAATCCTTATTACTTATTCAAGCGAATCTTGTTTCGCCTTAATTATAATTAAGGATGAACGCGTTCAAGTAGCAGGGTTGTATTTCAGAGGTGCTGAAACTTTTAGCTTGGTGATTTTGAAATTAACTTTTTAGAGTTCACATCATTGAACTTTTCTGAAAAAAAAAGGATTGCTTGCAGCACAACAATAACATCAACTTAATTCGTGAATCAAGCTCAATTTTGATGAAGTTGCTCCAGCGTTATAAAAAAACTTTGCCATTGCCTGATACCCCTAGAAAGGCATTGAGTGAGAAAAATCGATGGGACGCAGCCTTACGGGTTGATCCATGAACACTTGTGCATTCAACAAACAAACAAACTGCAAAATCCGATGTCCGGTCGACTTTATGAGTTTCATAGTGAACCGAGAATGTTTTGATGAATCAACTAGATCTTGTGCTGGATATTTGATAAGAGTCCATGTAATGAGCAGATTACGTGCTGTACCATTGAAAACTACACTGCTAACAACAAAGTAGAATGATAATTCTCTTTTAATCGGAATAAGGTTGTTCTAACGTTATAAAATTTTTTCCAATTGTCTGATACCTTTATAGAGGTCGATAACAAATGAAGGCATTGAGTAAGAAAAAAGGATGGGACGTAGTCTCAAGTGACGATTTATACACACCCTCTACCGTTGACAAATAAACTGCAAAATCCTATGTGATTTGGAGTTTTCCAGTTTTATGGTGAGCGATCTCTGATTGTTTCAACGGATGAACTAGATCTTGTACTGGGTGTTTGATCAAGAGACATAAGCGGCTGTATCTCGAAAGGTATTAATATATTATACCAGGCATGTTTTTTTAAGTAAGTACCGTTATGGAATTAAAAAAAGACGTGCAAAGATATCGCAATAATTTTATTTTTACATGAAATCCTGTACCTTAATCTACTTTTCTTAATAATACCGAGATTGCCAATCAGATGTTTAATAATTTTCAATACAAACTTTATCAATTTTAATCAAATAGTATTCATTTTTATTTAAAACTACAGTTGTGTAAAGTACAATTGGTAAATTAATTGAATCGTTAGAAGCAATACCTGATCTTCGCGACATTTTTAATCCAGTTGTCAGTTTGACGTTTAAATGATGTTTAATAAAAAGTAAACACCAAACTGAAAACACCACATGTAGGGTATTATCAAAGGTAATACGACGAGTGCTTCAAATTTTATCGATAATTTTTTCTTTTCCACGAAAACTTGTTTATTTGGCAAAACTATGAAAACAAACCGATTGATTAAATCACGAGTCCGATAGGACGAGGGATTTTATCTAAGTTCGGTTTGTTTGAATGTTTTTGCCTCAAATAAACAAGTTGGAGTGATGAAAAAAAAAAATTATGTGTAAAATTTCAAGAGCGAGTTGTATTTGGGAAGATAATTTTTTTGAACAATTTAAAATGTATTTAAATGTATTGAATGTTCAATATTCTCTTGGGTGATGGCACTGAATTGGTTTGTGTTCATTTTTCAATGAACTTCTGCGATTGGATGAAATTTGACACGACTTGAAATTAAGTAATTTGATTGGTTATTATATTCAGTGAAAAATTATCTATAGTAAAAACCAAATAAAGTTGCGTTTACGTCACCAAGGTCGTATTTCCATCACTTGTGTGGCTACATTTCTATAGAAAAGTGCATATACTTAAATTTGCCAATTAATCAGTTCTAAAGATAACCCAATCAATAAAAAAACTTTTGTACCAAAATAATGTATAAGCAGTATAGCTTTATTGGGTTTAGACGTCCCTCGATGTGAAAATTTGTGTTGAAATTTTCATAAAGAAGTCTCCAATTATTGACGGTAAAATAGTCACTGCCAGAAATAATGTCATGTTGCCGCGTTCTTTGTGACTTTTCTACTTGTGTAGTGTCATCGATTTTTGAGGTTATAGTTACGTGCTTTATAAAATTCTCTTGTGACAAATATTTATAATCAAATGGTATGAGAGGGGAAAAATATTTGATCGTCCAGAAATTAGTCCGATAGTTATAAATTTTAATAGTGAAGAGAGTGACACTGATGTTGAATCAGATGAAGAAAATGAACAAGAATTTGAATCTGCCTAGTTTTATTTCACAATACATATGGTGATTTGTTCAATGTTAGTTTTTTAATTTGAAAATAGGTTCATTAATAAACATATTTTATATTATTGCTTGTATATTTATTATATTTATCTATTAAAAGATTTGGTAACTCAGTAATAACCTTACCACTTTTATTCTAGAATTCCTTATTTTGTGAAATCTATTCATAAATTTAATTACTTAACAAAAAACGTAAATGAAAAAACTCCATACTATATTAAACGAAAACTATCAAACTATCGTTAATTATGTAGTTTTCATTTATATTATTGTTAAATTTTCCTACATTTACGTTTTTTCTTTACTTCAGTTTTTTTCTGTTAATTTCCATATTTCGTGAATAATCTGACAACGCTGCAAATGTTCACAATGATGACGTGAGTGCAACTTTATTTGGTTTTCACTATACATAATTTCCGTGAATATTGAGGCACTTGTCATAACGTGGCACCAGTTTTTGAATAACCTCCTCATAAAATTCTGCCGCCTGACTTGTTAACCACTGTATCACAAATGTTTTGACTTCGTTATCGTCTTGAAGACGCTGACCGCCCAGGTGTTACTTCAAGTGCGGGAACAAATGGTAGTCGCTGGGCGCCAGATCAGGGCAGTATGGAGGATGATCTAGAGTTTCCCATCCGTAAGCTTCACAGATCTCACGATGAATATCGATCGGTTTCACGCCCGCTGCACTGAGAAATCGTATAACAGCCCGTACTTCACAATCGGCGGGACTCACGATTGTCGGAGGAATCTTAAACACTTAGTAAACAACGTATACAATGAATAATCAGACTGTAATGGCGTCAGTGCGTAGACAAAAGATGTGGGTAACCAGCGCGCATGCGCGGAACGCCGACCGTAGCGCTGCGGCAGCGGAATCGCAAAACAGTACTTAGTTAAAAAACATGCTTCGTACCTTTTGTCCGGAGAAAAATGTATACTTACAAAAATCGGTCGCCCTGGAAATTATCACAACTCCACTGTGATCGAGCGTGTTTAACCAGATAAAGTAAGACTAGAAAATTCAACAGGAATTTTATCTATCGAATTTTTCCATATCTCTTAAAATAACTAATGGGGGATTATTGTACTAGGATTATCATGAATTTGATACCATTCAGCAGACTCCAACAAACTTTCATAATATGGAAAAGAATTGAACATTTCGTTTGCTGAGACCTAGGATATTCAACGGTAACCACATGGAGTGGTCTGAGAAGTTATCCTATTTTGGCATTACTTTTTTTTCAGTTGTGAAAAAATACATTCTAGATTATTTTAATAAAGATTAAACTTCTGCAAAAAAAAACATTGATGAAAACCGCATCTCAATCGAAGTCAAAAATATACAGAGGTAACTGGCGACTTCGTTTTTGTGTTAACACACGAAATACTGTTTCGCATACATAAATTTCGTTGTCACCCTTATGGATTCGGCTGGTACAGCTTTTAGTAACTCAAGATATCTAGTTAGGTTGCTGGGTTTCAAAGATTCACCCTTTGTACATTGAGAGTGTTCTTGGTACCTTGAGGTAATATATGCGAGGTATAAAAAGAGAGTTATTCCATCCATTTTCGAAGGCTGAAATTTCAATTTCCTTCTATTAGTGAATATTATTGTCGTTTTGTTGGGATAAGCTGATAGCCTTTTCTTTAGTGTTATTGGGTCTAAAGAACTTTGAATGCGATTGGCTATTGCACCGTCATGTTTGGATATAACCACTCCAACTGAATATAAACAGATCCCATAACACGAAACTTCCTTTTCCGTGTCCTGCTGAGAGATAACACTGTAGAAGTGATAAAATCCTTCTTGCAGACATCATTTTACCGCATGTAGTAGAGCATCGAACTCTGAGGTAGGTTATTACTTCTTATTTTCCCAGAGAATAGCATGGATTCAACTTTATAGATTATTGAGTCTAGATGCTTTTTGCTGTTGTAGCGGTGCTGATTGATTTCTAACAGGTATTATATAATGGACCCTCTACATCCATAAATACACATAACGCGTCTTCTTTTTCGAGCTCTTGCCTGGGTCTTTAACGGGATAGCACTAAACATTCAGCTGCTCACGCTTCGCTATGCTCGCTCGTGCTAAAGTATTTCCTACATGTATGACACACGCCTACCAAATAAACCGGAAGATTATGACATTATAACAAGAAACTTGTACATACCTACACTTACTTGAAACGTCAAAGTACACAAGTCGCAGATTATGGAAAACTTCATGGAGGACGCATAAACACATTAAAAGCCAACTAAAAATTTCCTCATTTTTATCATATGAACAATTTCACCCAATCATGTCAACATTACACTGATAACAGACAATGGGCTATTTTCACGTTGCTATGGATACATATTGATTTATTTCGATTTTGAAGTTTCGAATATTCAATATTTCGAAATGTCACGATTTGGTTATAATACTGAGGCAAAAAATTTTCTATCCGAATAACCCTCGGAAATTT
Source organism: Galerucella pusilla (assembly GCA_910591695.1). Classification (NCBI taxonomy): domain Eukaryota; kingdom Metazoa; phylum Arthropoda; class Insecta; order Coleoptera; family Chrysomelidae; genus Galerucella; species Galerucella pusilla. Next base: position 16,011 of record CAJUYI010003816.1, on the reverse strand, counting down.
TTTGACAACTACGCCTATGGCGTTGGTCTGTTTCCAAGCAACAAGCTTTCGAAATCTGTCATAACATATCAATTATCAATGTCTTTGGAATATTACTTCTGATAACAGAATGACGGAGACTGAGAAACATAGATTAGGGGAGGGATAGATAGGAAACTGCAAGGTTAAAATTTGAGATTTCAAATGTCAAATTATCGCCATCAAACCAGCTGTTCTCGAACTAAAACTGACATTACAAAGTAGGGGGAAGTTCAACTATTCCTATTGACGCTACCTACCGGCTGATTTCTACAGCTTTGACGGGAATAGCGGGAAATTTAAATATTTCAGTAACTATCACTATCACACTGAATTTAGGTATTTTATTTACATTTACACTTTACCAATTACACATTTTCAATCAAATTCCAATAAGCCGATGCTTGAAAGATAACTGTTTGCTTAAAAATGTGAAATAGTTATCGTGTACATGGAAATTGAAGAAAAGCCATGTTGTTTATGTGAATGGCACCATACATTTAATTTTACTCTTCATAGATAGAATACTCCAAGCTACTTGTTCTTTGTTTATACTTACTGTATAGCGTTTTTTCTTTCAGCCTGCAGTGACTAGTTTGATTCAAGATTCAATATTCACTTCATGTGAACTGTTTTTTGAATATAAAATTGGAAAAATTATCCCACAAAGATAAATATTGTTTAATATATTATTCACTCAAACTAAATAATATATATAGAAATAGAAATGAGACGTTCGAAGTATATTTTTAAATAAATTTTATTATTGAAAAAAAAAATACTGTACATTTACAAGTGTTTCAACCACCAATTTAGTTGCCCCAGCATGTCACCACGTGTACCTATGATAAAAGTAGAGAAACTATGAAATCGTAAAATTGATTTTTATCTTGATACCGAATAATCAAACAAACTTACCAAGTCTTGAACAGAACACTGAACTAATTATAAAAAGTTTTTAGCAACAAGCACAATAATAACACAAATGAAAATAACAATATGGGCATACGTAGGGGAGTGAGATGAGAGATGAGGGAACAAATAACAATTGACATCTTTCACTTCCATCAGCTACACTAACGCCCAATCAACCTGTTCTCGAACTAAAAACAGACAAGGAAAAATATCTCCTTCTCATTCTTGAGAGTCTCAGCATCGGTCATTCAAGTTTCCATACCATGCTGAGAAAACAATGGAAATATGCAATAAAGGCAATAAAGGCACAGGCAATAATGGAAATTTTAATTGTGGAACAACAAAAAATAAGTATGAAGAGTGATCCACCTCTAATAACAAATCAAAATGCTACAATCCGTGTGTATTGGAGAGCATGAGAATGAGAATGGAAATAACTTTATAAAAACGTTTTGGAACATTCGGCTCTCACACTTGCACCTCGAAATTTTTTATCACGTTCTCGATCTGAATTTTGAACTTCATACTTAAAGCAACATATTTTACATGGTAGAACCGGTTGAAGTTTTAATTATGTAACTGTAATAACTGAGCACTTTATACGTTTTACAACATTAGTAGTCGTAGTGTCTGGCTAGTAGTGTACGTTCTGAACAACCCAACTGAACTTTTTAAGTGAATTAGAGTGCACCTGTTATTTGTCCGGAATACACGTATTGTCTAATTGGTAGCTTACGGTTTTTTATTTTTTAGTAGGGAAAATGCAGCATATCTCATTTGTCTTGAAAGTCAGCTCTTATAACTGAGAAATGACTTCATTTATCATTTCACAATTATTTCAGAAGCAAACCGAAAGTTTATTGGTACCTATTTTGCATTTTGAGTTTCCACCTCTGGTAAACTGGAGATTGAGATAACCTCTAGTTGAAGTAGCAGTTAAACGAGAGTCATATGAGAATCATAACATGAATTCCCTTTCGCACAATTATTACGCGCCTTGCACTCTGTTACAATATTTTGCAATACCATAAATCATTGACATAACAAACAGATGATATGCCACATCCACATCTGATGAAGAACCTTCGGTGAGGTTAGGTTTGCGGTTTGTGGGTGTATAAGGCCCCCCACTAAGCATCTTAAGAGTCTATTGTGGCTCTCACCTATTCAGATTTCACCAACCAAATACAGCTTCTTAACAAAGCCGATCTGTTTATTTGGTGGATGTTATTTCATGTCTGAGTGCGGGAGGGCAAACATCAGGTACCTAGTTATAGCCGCAGCGGGGCAGGCAGAAATTATACTCTCTGCTTCTCATCATCTTCCAGCCAAATAGCCCAACATTTGTTTGGACACATTTTTCGGAGGATGTATGCCTTTGAATGAATCCTGGTATATTGTGCCAGAAATCTAAGGCTTTTCTTGCTGTCAAGGTGTTTATTGTTTGAAGTATTGTTACAGTTTCGGACTGAAGAATACCCTGAAATGACAATCAATACATGTCTTCCAATAACGAAAGTGTGAAAGATGTGACAGTAGCAGCATCTTCACCTCCAACCGCAGTTCTTAGTTGAACCGTCAATAGTGTCAATTCTATAAGAAGTGATTAAAAATTAACGGCATGACGTTAAATTTGAAGTTTCCGCTATTAGAAATGTTTTAATCTATACATAGTCAAGATTATGATTCAAATTTCAACATGTATTATTATTATTATTATGAATACAGACTGGCAAATATGGGTTAGCAGATTGTCTTATTTCCAAATGTATGTTGAAATTCAACATTTGTACAGAATTGCTCCTAATGTCTGTAAAAAACTTTTCAAAAACCCATAAGGCGTTAAAATAACTACTATTCTGCGATATCGATTATTTGTTGTTTGTTCGGCTAAACATGTTGCGATGCCAATTGTAGATCCTCAGACTAAGAGCTGTTGAGCAAAATCTTCAAATGATGGCGGACATGTGACAAATGCTCTCAGCCGTAGGCTCTTCGTCAGATGTGGTCTGACGGAGAGCCTACGGCTGAGAGCTGATGAGTAGAGTTTTCAAGTGGTGAAGAAAATGTGAAAGAGAAAGGACTCGACAAAACATTTCTACATAAATTTGACAGTTCTAATGAGCTAAGTAAACAAAAATTATGTGTCAGATTTCCCAGATGTGGTCTGACGGGGAGCCTACGGCTGGGAGCTGATGAGTAAAGTTTTCAAGTGGTGAAGAAAATGTGAAAATTAGAGAAAGGACTTGACAAAACATTTCTACATAAATTTGACAATTCTAATGAGCTGAGTAAACAAAAATTATGTGTCAGATTTCCCTGAAAAAGGAAACTGTGCTGCTGTGCTAATGCTGCTGGATCCAGAAGTAATGGATTTATCCTTAAGGGTCAACTGATAAGTGGAAGTAATTTTATCAAATGTTCGAAGTGGCTACAATTTTTATGAATCCACAATGCTGTACGTGTGTGAAATCTGCCCATTGCTTTCCAGATATCCTTTTGGGTTATTGGGATTGTCATTTACAAAATTCTTGAGATATGCCCTAAAAATGAATATCCAGTGAACCATAACATGAAGATTCAGCGAATAATTCATATTTGTCCAAAAATTGGTGTTTTTGTTGAAATCCAGAGCCGTACTGATAGACTTCGCCAATAAATAAATTTTATAAACAAAACGTATTAAATAGATACTCTGATGTTACATATTGCTGAATTTGAAGTTAGTAGTACTTTCGAGAACTCTTATCATGATCTACAGGCACGTATTTGAAAAAAATAGTTAAGAAGAAATTAATTGTAAATTGATTTATGACAAGTTTGCCTGCATTTAATTCAAAATAAATCGCTTGCTTCGCATCTTACATAATTTTTGAATATAAGCAAGCTGTGGAAAAAAAAGAAAAAAATTGTATTTTTTATTTTTTTGAATATCTTGGAAACCGGACCTGATAAATCTATATTGCACTTTTTGATATGCAAATTTTGTCTAGAAGCAACCATTGCTCATCTTCAATTGTTCAGATTTTACCAAAATATTGCCAATGAAAAGCTAGATAACCTGTATTCATTAAGTGATAAGTGATAATATAATAATTATAAGTGATAAGTGCAGTGTTAAATAAAATAAAAGTAAAGTAACATTTTATTTAGAATATGTGAAAAAAGAAAACAAAACAGAAAAGGTAATTCACATTATAACCAGAGTAAATGGTATTATTAAATCCAACTCTGTTTTCTATAACCTGACAAATGACTACTTTTGATCTAGAGTATACTGTTCTAGTGTGAGGGTAAAATTCAATACCATACATCTGGCTACATGGGGAAATGACACATGTGTCTGTGCGTAATGGAATAGGGGTAACTTTCAGTTTAATTGCACGTTCAAATACGTTTCGAGCATTCAACGATCTAATGCTGGCGTGATATTTAATTTTTATTAGTTAGAACGCAATTGGGAGTCTTATACATACACTATTGAATGTCCCTATTAAATACACATTTTCCATCGCACTGTTGGGAATATGAATACAGGGTGATTCATTAGTGCGATAAAGTACAATATCTTGTGGGTACTTCAAGATATTTGAATAAGCCACTAGCGGAATGAGGTGCGTGGCTTATAAATGTCTTCACCACCTTGGTTTATGATATAATATTGCTGATTGATTTTACTTTTGTGATTTATACTCATAGCTTCGCTTAGTAGGTATATAACAAATATTGAAAAAGTCAGTCATTAGGCCTCATGGCGATTCGGGATCACGATCTCAAGGTGCTTTATTCAACTAGGCACCACTAGTGAGCCACTTCTCATAGCCACTGGTCATTATACCGAGCAACTTCTAAAGCGATTTTAGTTGAATAGTGAACAGAATGGTGAATACCAATTTTGCGCTTAGCATTGAACATAACGATAAATTCACAGTTTCTATTCATAGGTGTGTTCTTTTTGACTGAGATCTCAGATCACTTCCAAGTGAGCTGAGATTTCTCGTCCCCTTCACCGATGCTGAATGTGTTGTAAGGGGGAATCAGTTATGGACTTGAGTCGGGAATAAAGTGAAGGAGATGGACAAATAGCTATCGATATATTATTATAAACACACATAACCTGATTCTCTTTTGCTACAAATTATGGATGAGCATTCAATTAGGTAGATGCTGATACGAATCTGTCGTATAATTCAAATCCATCCCTTGAAGATTCACAGAGGGCGAAGGAAGGTAACAACTAATAATAATAAGGCATTTATACAGGGTGTACCAATCTTACGACAAACTTCGGTATATGGATTATTCTAAGAGATATCAAAAAATGTTTTTAACAAAAATAGTAGATGTGCTGGAGGTCCATATTTTGAAATTATATCGAACTATACAGAGTGCTGCATAACTCCGTTACAAACCAAACATGATTTTTCAAATGGGAACCCCTGTATATTATAGCGGATTCGGATTGGTAACATTTTTTTGAAGCTTTTGATATAAGGTTTTGCCACGTTATACAGAGTCCTTCAAAACATATGGACACATTTATGTGAAAATCGTAGGTAAATCAACGCTCTGTAGCTTGTTGCAAAGAAAAAAAAATGTATTTTGCCAAACAGAGTTTTGTAATATGATGCAATTTACTCCTCCTTGGCTTATACCACTTCCAGAACTTGACTTCCATTTATTGACCTACAACAAAACGGAAACCAATCCAAAAATAATTATCAACTCCTTTCGCAGTACTATCACTCACTATCCTGAGCACGTTCCTATTTACACAGACGCATCAAAAACAGACTGGAATTGGATCTGCCATTTTTGCGCCCAACATAAGCTTAAAATACAAACTACCACCAGAATCAACAGTTGTGACAGGAGAGCTTTATGGCACTAAGTTTTATCAAAACAGAATGTGAAAGGAAATTTTTGATAATTACTGAATCGGGTGCTTGCAGACCCAGTTTTTATTTTGCAGAATATATCATAAAATAATGAAATAAATCTATTTTATACGCAAAATATCTTTTTTTATTTCATTTTTAATACATCTTAGCTATTTTGAATCCAACAATAAAATAAAAAACGTTTCTCAATAAAATACGAAAAATAGGTTAACAAAAATGCACTTTTTTACATTTAGTAGAAAAAACCCTAATCCTCACTTCAATTTTCAATGCATTCTTCGCACATCGGACGAACATGTTCTAAGCATAGCCATTTTTGGTTATGAATAAAAATACTTACTTCATGTGAATTATATTATAAAAAAACAGGAAAACAAATTCACTTGTCGAAGCTACAAAAGTTACTTAAATGGTCGGGTGGGGTCTGACAGATCAAACATGCAAATAACTAGCGAACTATTGGACACTAATGCACACGCCTTGGTTCACTAATACTCGACCTTCGGACGAAAAGGTACTGACAATTGCGACGCGCTCCGATATAAAACAAGAGTACGTGTACGAGAACGAAATGGCTGCTGGTCCCACAGACCCAACCCGACCACTCAAGGGTTAATAACATTTTTTGATATCTCTTAAAATAACCCATATACCTACCGAAGTTTGTCGTAAGATTGGTACACCCATATGACTCATATTTCCAATAACTGTATAATTAAACATTATTTCTTAGATATACAATTAGCGGAAGCCCTATTGCGACACGGGAAAATTAATTGTTAAGAAACGAGAGACTCTTTCAGATGATTCATGTTTCTTATTCACGCATGCGTCGGCAGACCGCGAGTATCAATTATTGAGTATGTCGTTCTTTCCGGTGCTTACTCACATCATTTTTTCTCAGTCAAAAAGAACACACCTCATAATAACACGGCTTTGCGAATATCCTTAACTGACGTGTTTTGTTGATTCAAATACGTACTAACTTTCCAGAAATGAGAATAGGAAGTTCACATCACGCAAAGATTATTGTATTTATTTTTGGAATATTTTCATATAATTGTCAGAACAAAGGATTGAACATTCTCATTATAAATAAAATGCAAACTTTGTTTTATATTTAAATCGGATTAAATGTTCGAATTCTCTGTTCATTTTATCCTATATTTACGTTCGATTGAAAAATGGCGAATAATAGTCAATTTATGTTCTTTACAAATATAAACATCCACAAAAAAGCATTTATTGGTATCGAAGTTAATCCGATACATTCGAACTTCCATTTACTGATTATTTAAACATTAATATTTGTGTTTTAGAACAATAGAGATAACTGTTTATCAACAGAAACAGTACGATGGAAAAGAGCATCCAAAGTTGGTGAAAAATACAGATGGAAGCTTTGTTAACAAACACATACGAAAAATCACGCCAGTTTCATATGTTTAGATTGAAGGCGCACGATGTTAATTTGCACGTGTCGATGCCGTAGATTTCTGCCTGGGATACAGATAATTAACATTAGTCGCCCCTTAAGTGTTCGCTAAAACTATTCAGTAAGTAGAAAAATGACAACACCTATTTAGTAGAAACATCTAATCAATTTATTCCATTTACAGTTCTGATTATGTAACTAAAATGAAGTCCGATGTAACTGCACACAGGTTGGAAGATGAACTTCAGTTGCCATGTATTTTAATAAATATCAAGAAAAATACATTGAATTTGTAACAATAATTTCGTTTATATTTTTATAGAGAAAGCAGAGATGTCTTTTTATTGCTATAATGAACATTTTTATAGTTTACCTAATTAGCATTCCTTTCTGTATTCTGATAAATATAAAAACTACCTACTCACTTACTTACTTTGTACTTCAAATTTGTAATACTACAAGCAGATTGCCTGAATGATTTGTTTTCGTATTCAATGAAATGAAACATTTTTGCTATAATTTACTCGAATAATTAAGAAGAGCCAATGGAAAACAGGTATGTCAGATTATTACAAACTGGAGGAAAACTGCAAAAAGTATTTTAGAATAACATTTGGATATATAATTAAAGATCAAACATATATAACATTTTTATTCCGGTGTTTCGAAAATAATAGATTACAACAGAATTCAATAGAATAAGAAATGTCTATTCCGGTCCATTAGTATCAATTACTATCACCAATGTAGTAGTTTCGCTTAATAGCTCAGTAGGCTGATGTATATAACTATGTTTATGCTGATGCAATCTATGGCTAGGTACAGGACCCCGGAGGAACCAAAAGGCTCCGATATGAGGATCAATAAAAAATATCAGGCACTTCGTGGAATCACTAGCAATGGCTAAACATATTTGTGGTTCATTTCACGATAGGTACTTGTGGTGAGGCACATCTGGAATAAAAATAAACGGGACACAAATTTACTTCTCCAGAATGGAAATTATTTTATTCCAACCGCCTACAAATACTCACAAGCTTTAAGCAATAAGTAAATAATTTTTGAAATATTTTTATGTACAGAAAACACATGACAAGACAACGACATTTGACCGTCGTAATCTGTCATTGAAGTTCCATACAGCGCCATCAATCAAGAGGGTGGAACAGCTGAGCTAATTTACAAATGCGTTCGTTTTCAAAATTTTCCGTGCAACAAATCTCGAAAAATACAATGAATTGAGATTTCATATTTTTAGAATCGAGTTCTCTAGGCTTTCTTTTGGGAATAAGGTCTTGGCATTCAAATTGGTGACCACAAATTGTCAAAGCTGTCAAAATCACACCATCACTTAATGGCTTATATCTTTTCCATAACAATCTAAAAATTGACCAAAATACCTCATCCCCAAGACAAAGGTCTAAGTTATTTTATGTGTAAATTTCAACACTCAATTTCACTGCATTCTTTAGATTTGTTGCATACAAAATGACCCAAATTTTGTTGCAAGTCAGGGGTACCAACTGTTTTGAGCTGTCTAAATTGTGAGGCCCCTCTTAAGATATTATTCTGTATAACCTATAAACTCGAATAACAACCGCAAAGATATAAAGACGCAGATTCGACATTTATTATTTGTTTGAATAATTTTCCAATAGATATGAGTCATACATTTCTTCAGGCATCCAATTATAATAATAAATAACAAGAGCTGAAGTGCCATCGACCTACCGACAGGTGTCGCTGAAATATTAACAGCAATGACTCCGTTAATAGTTAATATCTACCCAAAGAGATGTTTGCATGTAGATAGAGGGTAAATTAATTATAGATATATTAGCGCGTTGAGGTAGAGAGGGGTGACGCTTCGTTCGTGCAGCCATGTTTATTGTGAGTACAGGGATGTTGCTAAGAGAATATTATGATTATCTTTGTAGGTTTAGGATTAGGTAGGAGATTCACTTGTGGCTTTCTTATCTATTTCAACAAAACAGGTTGTTGAATATGGTGTGATCAATAAGATTGATTATAAGGAATTGTAATTGGGTGTTTTTGGCAGAACAAATGAATAAATATACTGTTAAACGTTTATGAAAGTGGATAAAGAAAATGTAAGAAAAATAATTCTGGCAGCTGTGTCAACCCTAAACCAATTTGGAATGTAGAAAATCATATCAGCAAGTTAAATCAACAAATCGCAAAACGTTTGATGTTTCACTTAAATCATTTGAGAAAACTGGTGTTCACGTAATCACTCGAAGGTTATGCACCCTGTATGACGAACTGATTGAGCGAATAATGAATTCACGCGTTATTTCATGCACGCACGCGCGTACTTATTTCTCCTGCTCCTCTCAAAGACCTTGCGTTATCCATGATTATTGAATGGGAATATGAATAAATGACGATGCTAAATGATACTTGATGAACAGAAAACATTACAATGGTATTGCTACCCCAAATACCCATTAATAAGAAATTATGAAGAATGAATTGTGAAAAGAATTTTTTTCGTCTCTTGTCTTCACTTCGACCTATGACAGATTGAAGGCGGACGCATTATCTGGAAAACGGCCATTACGATAGATACTGCCTCAAGTAAAGATAAAGTCCGAATCTTTTTAACCAGCGTGATTACGATTAATACAGTTGAACAGGCAGCTGGTATTGACACGTGGACAATTCGTTTCAAAGATAATGTCAAGCACAATACACCAATTAGGCACCATTCAGGAATAACTAGTTTGATTAGAATTATAGGCTTGCGTAAGCGTGAAGTCACACATATACACATGGGATTAAGGTTGAACCAGCTTCCCACTTCATCATTATAGATTTTCAAAAGTTTCTGGAGTGAAATACTCATATTGAGGATGCATGACTGTGGAATAGTTGATTATGTATTATTGAGCAAAGTTTATAAAAAAGAAATGAAGTTTAAATACAAGCTAGAAGCTTTAAGCACATGAATATCATGGGCCCAATAATCCTATGAAGACTGATATTTCTTATACTTTCAAGGTTATTGATTATTGAATAATTCCACTGTTTAGTAAATTATTGATGGAAATATATGAATCATTATTTCGATATTGACATATCATCGAATGACAGAAGTTTCATTATAGTTTGGCAAGTTTATCTGGAGCTACACGGCGTCGGTAAGAGGCGAGGAAAAACATGGCGTATATCTATCAAACGTACAAATGGCGTACGGTACCTATTTTACCAAGTAAAACTGAAATTACAAAGGTAACTGACAATAGAAACGCCACTGGATAAATCAATAGCAGTCAATTGACGAAGTGAGAGGGAAGAACATACGCACGCGCTTGCCAATAAGAAGTCAGCTGGTCGATAAAAATCACCAATTATGTAATCGGAGGGTGTGGTCATTATGGTTTTCGTACAACGTTGCCAGAGCTTCAAGAAGCCCATAACAAATTTGGAAAAGTGTTCTCTTTTAATATTCATGAATTGGAAAATAATGTTAATAGAATAAATCCAAGGAAACAAGCACATTATAAAATTAACGTTCAATCATATTTTCAATATTGTTAATAATAAAAAGACCCATTTATAATTATCATCACTACATAATCAGTAATTCAACTTTTTCATAGTTAAACGTGGCAATGTCGAATATTTTCGACTGCATTCCTTTCACGGTTTCAGATAAACTTGCCAAAGTATACATTGTAAGTCCCACCTGATGTATAATATTTTAGCTAAACTAAACAGTGAACTATCTTGTGATTGACTTAATATACAGGGTGATCCATTGGGAAAGGGCCTATATTTAATGTGTCTCCTATTTATCTCCTATTCATCTCCTATTTATTTTGAATCTCATAACTTCTGAGTTACGCAGAATATTATTTTGAAATTTGGTACACGTAATAGTCATCACCTAGAAATTCCATCAAAAGCATCTCCAAAAAGATATTGCAGGTCCAGCTTAACAAAAAATTCCAAAACTGGTCTTTCCCAAAAACAACTCCATGTATATAGATCTTTTTAAATTGCTCTTTATAACTGGAAAAAGTATAAATAATCGAATCTACTATTTCCTTTTAATTTTTTCGCAGACAATTTTATTACCAAAAATTTACCGTCAAAGTAATGATTTATGCACGTTTTGGGTGTTAACAATGGTATCGGAGATTTTTTTTTTTTATTTTTAGCTTGAAATGAATTCTATTTGATGCATCTAGAGAAGAATCCTAGAAATTCGATCAAGTTCGTATGTTTACGAGTACAGACCACTGAAAAATCTGATTACAGGGCCGTACGTAAAAATACTCATTCAATATGTTTTGAATATTTCGAACACCCTCTATAAGGATATGTATCCGGAAACCATGCACTTCTACAGTTAGAATAACAAGAGTGAAATACGGGAAATAAATTCATACTGCAATTTCTGTAGGTAAAACTTGCTTCGTTTGGACAATGTTGTTAGAATTTCTTGTTTTCTTTTCAGGTCAATTAATAGAATTGATGGAAATCTCTCCGTTTTTTGAAGTATAAATTCATTTCTCGTATTTTACTTTTGTTATTCTAAATGTAGAAGTGCATAGTTTCCAGATACATATCCTTATACAGGGTTCCCGGTTGATCAAAGTGTAAATGCAAAAACTAAACTGATCTATGTACAGGGTTATTCATTATAAATGTCCCAGCCCCTACCATTGTTATTATTGTATAAACAAAAAATTTTTTTAAATAAAAGTTGTGTGGTTATAAACTAATTTTATCATAACGTTAACAAAAGTACAGTGGCGTGCGTAGTAGGACACACAAAAATTGTTCGTTTTTTAAATGAGACACTCTATGTAGGTATTATTGATTTTTTGAAAATATGTTCCTCTCCTGATTTCCAAAATATACCATGTCATACCCATATCTGACACCGTTATTTAGATATTAAATAGAAGTTTTGGTCAACATTCAATTAGAATTACAAATAATAGATAACGAATATAACAGAGATAACTTCACAAATATAAATAAATAATAACTTATAGAAGTTGTTCGAAGTGTCCACCATTATTTTCAATACATAATTGAAAACGTCTGATTATATTTTGAATTGTATCAGAAAAGGCTTGATTGTTCACGTTTAGATTATTTATTTCTAATTGAATTCGCTCTTTAATGATTTGAATACAGTCATTATTATTATTTATTATGTCTTTTAAAAGCCCCCAAAAAAATGAGTCCATAGGGGATAGATCCGGACTGTTAGGAGGCCATAATATGGTTCCATTATTCCCTAACCACACTTGAAAAACATTGTTCAAATGCTCTTTAACAGGTAGGACATTATGCGGAGCCGCCACATCTTGCATCCAAATCATATCCTGAAGTTGAACGTCCAAAGAATTATCTACAAGAATCTTTTCAACTTCAGGAAGAATCATTTCCAGATAGGTAACTCCAGTTAAATTAAAATCATAAAATATGGGTCCAACAATTTTGTTCCTGAAAATTCCACACCATACACTACGAGTTTTTCTTCCCGATTTTTTTATTGGTTTTATCAATCTTTTTCTATTCTCCTTGTTTTCCCATGACCTACGATTTTTCCTATTGAAAACTCCAGCCGTAGAAAAGGGCGATTCATCGGTCCATAATATTTTAGTCAAATAATCAGGATCTTCATCTAACTTTTGGAGTATTTGACGTCAAAACTCAAACCTTTTCCTTTTATGAGCCTCTGTCAAAACTTGTACGGGTAAAATTTTATATGGTTTGTTATTGTTAGTTTTCAACGTACGTTGTATTTTAGAGTAACTCATATTCAAATGAGCTGCTGCATTATTTATACTACATTCAGAATTTTCTGAAAAATAATATAGTGTTTCGAAAAACTTCTCAAGAATACCTACCTATAAGAGGGCTTACCTTCGAAATAAAGCAGTATATCTAATTGATCTTCATTGTTTGCATGAACTAGTTGCCTTTTTCTATTAAAACCACCGATATTATTTACCTAATAGTAAATATGTCTGCGGGTTTTGGACGATTTGGATACAGCTAACTCCCTGTATGCTCTTTGCGATGGCACGTTTATCTTTGTTATTTTCTATATCGCAAGTGAATATTTGAATTTTTTCTCCTACACTGTAAACCATTTTGAATGTTTCAATAATGATGACATTTAATAAACATGACAGTTGTGATTTTCATAGCTTTCTTTGATAATATTGACTTTTCAATATTTATGGTATTATTTATCCTTTAATATCTTAAGAACGGTGTAAGACAGGGGTATGATATGGTATATTTTTCAAATCAGAACAGAAACATATTCTCAAAAATTCAATAATATATAGGGTGTCTCATTCAAAAAAACGAATAATTTTTTTGTGTCCCCCACGCCACTGTACTTTTGTTAACGTTATAATAAAATTAGTTTAGAAACACACAACTTTTATTAGAAAAAAATTTTTGTTTATATAATAATAACTATGGTAGGAGCTGGGACATTTATAATGTATAACCCTGTACCTACGCCTCAAATTGTTATCGTGAAGTCATTAGGGGATTATCATTTGAATATCTGGTAATTTTTAAAATTCGTGGAATAGGTAGAAAGTTGTATGATATTTACCTAGAACCTCTTTGGGGTCACTTGTGCGCAATTTAGCTAAGAAAAAGGAACATTTTGGGTATACCTGGCTACAAACTGACCGCTGAGCGCAATTTACCAACCCCGGTATCATGCATTACTATGGGGAACCACCATCTGCTGATCTTTACAATGGTTACTTAAGCAGGAGGTTTAATAGTCAAGAGCTCCCTGGATTTATCTGTTCATTGACGACTTCATACGGATGGTATCTTGAGTGTCTCCTAATTTCTAATTCTTCAATGGAATACAAAAGAAAGTCTGGTATTCCTACATGATTTGAATATATTTTCGAACTAGTATAATCATATGAATTCACAAGATCCTCGGGGCGCATATTTAAAAAGTCACTTCTTCGGTAACCTCCTGCTATTCCAACTATAAAAATTACTTCTATGTCTGAATAAATATGATCATCGGCTTTTATTGGAAATCTACTGGAATATTTCCGATTTTCTCGGCAAATATCCTACGGCAAATTTGATACAACTGCTTCTGAAACTTCGATCTCTGGAGGGAATCAGACGAAATTAAGAGATGTGATTATTTTGACGAATATGTTTTAAAATTCTCACTTTTCATCATTGTTCTTGTTATTCTCAAAAAACAAACAAAGATTGATTATATTTTATCTACCTGTAATAGGCAGACGTTAAATAATAACCAAGTTAATAAAATTTGAAATAAAAATGGAATGTAATAGAACAATATTTTCTCCACAATCAAATTGGAAAGTAGGCTTTTCGCTTGCCATTGACAACGAAAAGCTGTCGTTTTTTGAGGAACGTTACTTTACGCTCGCCGAGCGTAAAAAATTTCAAAAAGCTCGAGACCCTTAACAACCGATACTACTAACACAATTGTATTGACAGTGACAGTGGGGATAAAAGAGCAACCAGTATAAAGTATTTGAAAGGTACTTGGAATAAGCTATATAAAATATTTGACAGGTACTTGAAATAAGATGTATACATTTGTGAATAATTATTTATAATATATATTCAAGTGATTGTAAAAAAAATGTTATATGTATTGCGAGCTGAAATTGGAATTTTGTTCTCAAGCAATTCACCCTTGCTTTCGAACAATAATTCATAACATTTCGCTCCTATTTTGTGCATCACACCTTGTGCGAAAATCATGATTATTTTTTCCAATAAATAGCTTTTTTACATCCAAGTTCGATCTTTTATAAATTAGTAACAACAATTATTGTACTGAAGTGAACTTTTGAATTCTTCTGGAACTGGAAAAGATTAACTTCGTATTCACATTTTTTAT
The DNA here is from genome assembly GCA_910591695.1 of Galerucella pusilla. Classification (NCBI taxonomy): domain Eukaryota; kingdom Metazoa; phylum Arthropoda; class Insecta; order Coleoptera; family Chrysomelidae; genus Galerucella; species Galerucella pusilla. The sequence goes on along the minus strand of CAJUYI010003816.1, from coordinate 827 downwards.
TTCATTTTTTATTCTTTTCATTCAAACTCAGTTGATAGTTTGGGAAGCGTTTAAGTCACCAATTTCAAATGGTACCAGATGTTCCCGTCTAAGAGATGTAGCGAAACAAAGGCAGGCATGTTGATGTATTGGCGTGGTCTGAAAATTTATCACAGAATTAGCACATGTGTCTTTTCCGGAACTTAAAAAGTGTCGGATTGTTTCAGAGCACTAAATTTGGTTCTTCATTCTATTAAAAGTTTCTCCAAGTCTTTCAGTATAGTTTTTTGATATACCAGTGTGATTAATATTTGTCAATGGAATATTTATATATTTATATTGTGCAGCTAGTGTGTGTATTTAAAATATACAGAAATAGACTTTGTTTGTAGCAGCTCGTAGTGACTGAATTCCGTTCGTTTATTACCGGGCGTAACACCTAGTCTTACCTTCCCCTTGCGCCTCAAGCACATGCCGAAAAGTATGAGCTTCAAGCCACGGGCATTAAATATTTGACGTTTGTACGGTTTGACGTTTATTTGAAGGTTAAGATTGGACCGATTGCGATTTAAACCTCACTAAAAATATCTAAATGTGCAAAATTATATTATTATATTATTTTCATGACGTTCTATTTCGTGATTGTTCACAGTGCGATATAGCACCTACGTTTTCATTATAATGGTCTAATATAGTTTATTGTGCAGCTAGTGCGAAAAATAGGGTAGGGAAATAACGTCTGTCGTTTAGAAGGTCGTAGGATATTTGACGTCACGAAGTGGGAAAGAGTGACAACACGTTCAAAGCGCACGCCTGCTTCCCGCACTTTTGATTATTCCTTCCAGGAT
>CAJUYI010003815.1:0-21225 GCA_910591695.1 Galerucella pusilla | reverse complement strand
TGGAATTATAGCTTTAGCACTAGAGGCGAAGTAAGTCTTTTGAAATAGTCACTTTTTTAACAAATCCAATCCAATTGGTAGGTAGGTAGGTAGGTAGGTTTGAAGTCAAATAACATAAATATGTAAGTTGGTGTTATACACTCGATCAGTTCGAAAACAATAGTATATTATTCAACAAGCATACAATGATGTGAATATTAGCCATTATATGCGAGTACAATACCATATTTTGTCCACCACTATAGTTTGGGAAGGATTATGAACATTCATATATAATTCTTAACTTTTCTGACAATAAATTTAAGGATACTGTTTCATTCAATCATTCATTCATTCGATTGGGTTGTGCTCAACAGACCAGGCACTTGAACTGAATCTTTGTGTCACCAAGTTGGTAATTGCCTTCAAATGTCTCTTACCCAGTTTCAACAGCCTGTCCATCTTGTTCAGTAAACTCTTTGTATGGCGGTGCCCTTGTGTCACTTTCATTTGTGTTGATATTTCCTATCTAGCCAGTTCCCAATTTCCCCTCTTATGCAATATTTTGTGATTCTACCAAAAAGTTCCGGACCTCCATTGGAACCTTCTTTAGCTATATAACTGGTCCACCATTTTATTACCATCAATCCCCTCATGTGCCAACACTTTGTTGTCTCTTGCCAGCATGTTAAGGGATTCTTTTCAGTTTTATACCAGTCTAGACCTAGTTGTTGGATTACTGATAGCTTTAAGCAGAGCCTGGCTGTCATAGAATATTTAAATGTTTTGTCCGATATATCGTCCTTTCATCAATACAGGCTATAGTGGCAATCCTCTCCTACTCTGCTTGAAACACAGTCGTATATCGACCAAGGCTGAAGAATATTCTCCTTCTAGATCCTTTTATACCAGCCCCAGCGACGTGGTTTGCTTCGGAACCATTAGTAATTCAAATGCTTTCTCCAGAATTACCTGGGTGCATCCTTTGTTCCCTAGATGGGATGATGATGTTCACTCGCTCCGGTGTCATGCTACCGAAATTCATGTGAAATATGGGTTCATCTAATATTTGCGCAGTTGTACCTATCAGTGTGTGCCCTTCTCGAACATTGTTCAATGATCATAAGTCTCCCGATTTCAAGAATTGCCATCATTGCCTCCGCCCTTACAAAATGTCCAAAGGAGGAAGTCAAATAAAGGCTTCCATTGTTGCCGTCCCCGTGCTTTTCATTGCTCCGGTTATACCAAGAATGCTTGTCTTTGGATTGTGGAAAGCCAGTGAACCACATCAGGTCGTATTCCCAAGATTTTGCCAATAGCTCTTCTGCATTGACAGAAAAGCCTAATCGCCTGGTAGTAATTTTTTCCATGTGTGTCTTACAATTCAGTTTACAATCAAGGGTCACTGCCAGATATTTAAATTTTTTGGATATTTCTAGTTCTTCTCCGAACATCAGTACTCTCCTGCGGGAAATCTCTTTTATTCGTAAAAGCACTAGTTTGGTATTTTTTTTTACTGAAAGGTCCTATTTAAGGGACGATTCCTCCACAATTCGTAGTGTTTCTTGTTTCATAACTACCTCTGGGAATTTACCATTGGTGACAATCATTATATCGTCCGCAAAGCCCTGCGCCCATATGCCTTGATAATTCAACATGTAGATCAAGTGATCCACAATTAGGTTCCATAAAAGTGGGGAAAGTACTCCACCTTGAGGACATCGTTTAGTTGTCATAGCAGTGTAAGTTGTATCATGCATATGTGTTGTTATTCTTCTATGCTCGAGCTTGGATCATATCCATTTGCAAGTGGTGCTGTGAATTTTTTTAAGGATGTTGATGACATCGATGTGTTGTCAAAAGCACCTTCGATGTCTAGAAATGATGCTCCCTAGCAAGCTTTAATTTATCTTTGATTATTTTCCAGCGTTTGCTGGAACTTGATAATAGCAGAAAACCAAAAAATGCTGTCCCCGAAGAATTAGCTGCGTCTACCAATAAAAGATTCCAGCTATGACAACCGCAAGTTGTGTAAAATGCCCTGTGATTTATATTTAACTTTCGAGTTTTTTCTCCACTATGTTCGCCTACCTATTTCGCCTAGTATTTAGGAATCTATTTAAAAGGAGATAACGATACAACATCAGAAATAGATCAGCGGATACAAGCTGGACATAGAGCTTTCTTCAAATACAGACGATACCTTCAAAATAAGAAAATTAGTAAAAACACAAAAATTAAAATATACAAGGCAGCGATCCGACCAGTGGTGACCTAAGGCGCTGAAATAGCGAATCTGACAAAAAAACAGGAAAATAAATTAAGGATATTCGAGAGAAAAATTATGAGGAAAATCTTTGGACTAATTAAAACGGGAGAAGGAGAATACAGAAGACAAATGAATTATGAAATTGTACGAAAAAATAATGGGGAAGACATTGTAAAATACACATAGATTCAAAAGTTTTGCATCACCTTCTTCGGATGCGAAGGAATTTTTTTGCGCTAACAATTTTTTGTTGGCTTGTTTATCTATGTTTACCATTTCAATAGGTTCCATATTTTTTGCAATATACAGATGCTTACAGTTTTTTTTGTAGGATAACATTTTTAGTGCGATCATTTTAACATTCGAGGCATTTGATTTTTACGATTTTAAGTGCAAACATGAATCGTCAAGTCATAAGTGAGATTGACCGTGCAAGAATAGTGGCTTTAGTTGAAGAAGGTCATTCTCAAAGGTTCGTGGCAAACAGAGTTGGCGTTTGGCAAAGTGATGTGTCTCGTGTATGGAACCGGTATCTCCAGACCAATTCTCTTCGAGATAGACCTAGAAGCGGTAGAAGGCGTGTTACTAATCAGCGGCAGAACCGCTATATCTACTTAACTATCCGAAGAAACCCGACCATGGCAATACCAGCACTCCAAAGAGATATGAGACATGCGTTGGGAGCTCAAGTATCGATCTCGACATTACGAAGACGAATACTTGCGACAGGTTTGAGTTGTCGCCGACCAATAAGAGTGCCCAGACTACAACCTGAGCACAGAGTTCGCCGACTACAGTGGACTCAAAAACACGCGGCCTTGCCTGAAGAATTTTGGAATTCGGTGTTTTTTTCCGACGAGACAAGGATTTGTTTGGTACAAGATAGCCATCGAATACGTGTGTGGCGGGATCCGACGAGAGTTGCTCAGCTTGCCATGCTCGCCCCGTGCCGCCCTTCAGAGGAGGAAGTGCTATGTTTTGGGCTGGTATCATGTTAAATGATCGCACAGAATTAATTCATGTGGAGGGAACGATGACTGGTGATAGGTATCTCAGAGAGATTCTACATCCTCACGTGAGACTATGGCGCGCAGCTGTTGGCAATTCCTTCGTTTTTATGGACGATAACGCCCGACCTCATCGGACCAGAGCTGTAAATAAGTATCTTGAAACTGAAGGGATCAATCGTTTGAACTGGCCTGCCCTATCTCCTGACATGAATCCCATAGAACATGCTTGGGACATGCTTGCCAGGGCAGTGACAGCAAGCAGAAATCCACCCAGGAGTGTACAAGAGCTTGTTCATGCGGCCCAAGAAGAATGGCGAAATATTCCTCTACAGAATATCAATAATTTGGTAAACAGCATGGGCAGGCGACTTCAAGCTTGCATAAATTCTAGAGGTGGAAATACTCTTTATTAAAAGTTCTCATGCGCAGGTTCTCACTTAACCTTTTCTTTAAAAAGAATCAATTTGTATTTAATTTATTTAATTTCTAAGAATACTTTTTATGTTTAAAGCAAGTTTATTATTGGACAATCCCATTCATGTATAATAATTCCCATTTGTGAATACAAAAATCGTAGTTTGCTGTCGGCTAAATAGGAAGGAAGAGAGTTTGCAAGTGGATAAAAATATCGGATAAATTACGTTACCGTAGCAACCCTAGCATTTAGGTACTGTCTGTTTACCAAGCAATGCACGTCAATGCAAGGCAGAAATAGTATAGAATCAATTTAATTTAATTTAGTTTAATTGAATTGAGGTTTTTATTCATGGGATTGTCTTACCAAATACCACGCGAGCTCAGATTTAGCTCTTGTGGTATTACCCCCGATAATAAAAATTTTTGACAAATATACACGTTTTTTTTAATGAAACTAATTATTTGATTAATCTCTGATCCCTTTATAGTGAACACATTTTTTTTTCGGAGATTTAGGGTGATGCAAAACTTTTGAATCTATGTGTATATAAAAGCACGCAGACTGGGATGGTCTTGACACATTTATAGAAAAAGTAGAGATGAAACACTGAGAAAAATAACAGAATGGACACCAGTTGGAGACAGAGCTAGGGGAAGACCTAAAACAAGTTGGAAAGACCAAGTAAACGCGGATTTAAATATCATGAATGTAAAGGAAGCGAAACATAAAGTGAAAGATAGACAGTTGTGGCGTAAAATCGTAGAAAAAACTAAGTCACATCACAATATCTAGGAATAGGAAAAAATACTACAATGGACTGATCCCCCATGTTAAATGGATCGACAAGACACTTGTGGGTGTGACTACAATTCCCATGGGAATGCATAGTCATATATATATATATATATGCTCGCCTACCATATCTTTAAGTTCAGAATTAATTCTAATGTATTTATTATGAGAAAAACATTGTGGCGTGTACTTTTAGATTCTCCATAATTTTTCAAATTTATTTTCGGCTGAGAGGCGCGGGGCCCTTTGCGGTGGAGCACACCGGTCACGACTTACGCCACCTCTGGTTCTACGACAAGTAGTAGTGACGGGAGACTCCTAGAAACCCTCTTCGTACGTTTTTATAAATCCGAAAACGGGTATGAGAAAATAGAGCTTCGTAAAAATTCAGTTTCTAGCTAGCTTGTGTATATATGTAAATGGAAAATCCTTTTTAGCGGGAACTTAACATGGAGAGACATACAACATTTAATTGTTTGGACATCAGAAGTAGCTCCGTTAATAAATAACGATGGATGGCAGCAAAATTCAGCGGGTTTTTGGTTCAGCGACAGGTTTGGTTTTGGTGTAATGAACGCTTTTAATTTGATAAGTAACGCGCTTATTTGGAATACAGTTCCGGAAAGAGCTTCTTGTCACATAGAAATACCGTAAGTACTTCTTCTTTTTTAGTTTCGTCGCTAGAGTGTAGATCATCCAGGACCTAGACATTTACCAAACTGAAATTTACCGATTTTGAAACTCTTTAAAACGTTCTAGAACTATATAGTTTTTTTAGAGTAAATGCAGCTTTGTCTCCTCAAAAAGCCGTGAAAATTGTCGCATATGCCAACGGCTGTATAGGAACAGAACAAGAAGTTAAATATTTGGAACACGTAGAAATCAATACAAATATAAATTACACTTCCAGAGGAGCTCTACAGATACAATTATTTTCACCTTCAGGTAAAATAACTTAGAGACTCTATAAAAGTATATGAAAAAAAACTTATACTTTTTAGGTACACCTGTGAATATCTTGAGTCCTAGAAAACTGGATACAAGCACGCATGGATTTAAGAATTGGACTTTTATGTCAGTTATGACGTGGGGAGAAGTTGCTGAAGGAACTTGGATAATATATGTTAAGGATACGGTAGGATATCAATATATTTATAAATTTTTATCATCCTCCCATGAATATCCTATTTTTTTAGACACTTAATAAGAAAAATAATGGTATAGTTGGAAATATGCGTCTCATTTTACATGGAACTAGAAATCTTCCAGATTATATGCGAAATGGTCCAAGAGATTACGATAATGATCGAATGAAGTTGAATTTTGGCGACGATATCACGGAAAACTTGTTAATGAATAGTGTGTATTATCATTAATTGGAAATAAAACGGAAATTGCACGTTTTTGTTTGTTTTTTTACTATTGGACACTTCATTTAACAATAAAATGAGGTTTCTATTTCACTTTCAACAACAAAATAAAGAATAGGCAGTAATATGGGCACTGCTGACAGAAGTGAAAACACAAATAAATAAACCCATTTTGAAAATTTGATCGTACGTCTATGATAAAGAAAATTTTACGAATTTTTGTACTGTGTGGTTGTTGATAATTCCGCTTTAATAATATTATTTTATTCGTATGAAGTATTTCTCATATAAAATCATATCTAACTGGAAATAAGATTTCCAATTACAGACCAAATGGGCTCATTTACAGATTTTTTCTTATTTTACCATTAGGAAGAGCACATCATTTTGAGGCTCTGTGCAAAAAATTAGACGTCAGAGAGACTCCTAAGTTGTAACCTCTTGTTTTATACCATAAAAACCATACCCAACATTTATTGGTTTTTCGACATACCAGATCAAGTACGAGGTTATGAATAGAAATGTGTTTTTGGGCTCTCGGCTAGACCACAGTGGAGATGGGGTGGATCATCTAAAAGTTTTGACAAAAATACGGGGGCGCCAGTTAAATTGTCCCGAAGCCCTATACAGATAATCTATTAGCTCCCAACTTAACAAAAAGCTAACATTTGAACGTAACTCCTGTACTTAACCCTAGATTACAATGAAACGCTTAATATTATCGATTAGTCCAACTATATTACTAAGAAATATACTTAAGTGAGTATAACAAAAACGGTCGCATAGACACAAGGCAAAGGAAAATTTGACTATACCTACAAACAACCAAAGAGGTACCTGCTAGTGAGGTCGAAATTCTAGTCTAAAATTATTAATTAATATAAAAATAAATCAGTGGTCAGCAAGACCACCTTGCCAACTACTACTCATATATATTAACTATAATCAAATATGAGCGAATATATTATTAGTTGTTTTCTGAAAAGGCGGTTGCCTAAAGGTGTAAATAATAGTAAAATCAATGCTAGTAAGTTTAACCATCAAATGACCGTTCGTTGCGATGAGCTCATGCGCATTCCGATCTCATATACCTCATTAATTAGAACTTGACCCTTTAGTTTTCCGCTTACATAAATAGGTATATTGAAACGACGATGACGACGACGACGTACGTATTTGTTTGTCTAATAGCAGATTGCAACTAGCCTATCACTTAAAATAAGTCTGTCATGTTAAGTCTTACGCATAAACTGGTTTACCTTTAACCCGATTATTAATAACTTATATATATAAAGAGTTTTTTTTTAAATAGTAATTATGGCAAATCTCAAAATCTTAAGTCCTATAAAACCTGTGTTTTCTTCTCTTTATAGCAGTTTTGCTTTACGTCGACGAAGCACAGCAATTCAAGTGTCATCACTCATCACCATCCTCTCCATACCTCGATCAGCAAGACAACTTAAACCGGAATAGAAAAACCCCCAATATTTCCGGAGGTTTTTCGTCTAACAGGTGGTGATAGCAAGTATGATGTAAGATTTTATCAACTAAGGCCGTGCTGCGAAGACTTACACTCAGTATAATCAGGATTTATGGCCAGACAATTTTCTTGGGTGATATCGGACAGTTTTTAATAGGTAACAATATATTAAGAAGCCACTAGCAACCCATGCACGTGGAGTGTCGTGTTATCCTTCATTAGAAGAAAAATTACGGAAATACAACATATAGTCCAGAAATAACTACACCAGTATACTCCTCCTTGAGTCCGTAATTTAAGTAGACTTCCAAAAATGAATCCCTCTGCAGAATGACTTAAATAAATCAAATTCTTTTACGGAAGTTGACACTCTTTTTTTTCCACATCGGTCATACTTTTCAACAATCTCACCAAATGGCTCTTAGAGGAAGGTTCTCCGCGCAACTTCGGAATTCGTTTCGACGCAGAACCAACCCATACAAGCATATTAATTACTATAGGAACCTGTTTAATCAACCAAAATCGGTGATAACAATATCTATGTAATTAACAATCGTTTCAAATTGGAACCTACCTATCCCAATATATACAAATAATAGCGTCAAACTCGACTATAGAAGTGTCAGTATCCTATATTTACTCTGGGACCGTTACAAAGTCGCCAAAAAAAATTATAAATATTAAACAGCGCTCCTCTCCGAATTCAGAGAGCGGATACCGCGCCGATCGGTTTTCGGTTAGATGACTACTTAGCTAGTAACAGTTATCCTTTTGTAACGTGCTTTTATTTCTTTTTATTGGTTCATTCGCAAAAATGCGTTGGTCTAGGTTTTTGGGTTATGTTTGGGTCTTGATTTGACATGCTTGTCACTTTTGTTTTTCGTTGTGGTTATTTTTATTTCATTTGCTAATTGATCATTATCGTGTCAATTATATGGATGATCTACTCTCTATTGAGGACCTAGTCCTTACAGATTTTACACTTTTTGCAATATTTTTAAAAAATGAATTATAGTTTTTTTTTATAGAAAAGGACATTTTATCATTAAATAAGTTGATTAAAACTCCTTATCATATTATAAATTATCGTTTTCTTTTTGGCTCTACCTCCATTTTTTTGATTTATTTTTAAATAACTAACTTTTTTATATTTCTATCGGTTATGTGATTGATTATAAATGTCAACCGTCAACCGCTCCCAAAAACACCTTACTCACCACGGTCCATGAATTTCCGTACCGTTGAAGTATACTCAAAGACAAAAGTTTGAACCGACCTGTCGCGAAAACATTACGTCCCGAGAAATTGTGTAACGTTGAGTCAACGGTACCTCGCGGCAAAACGCCTAGTACTTCGCTTGCTTATATGCTCATTATTTTTTATTGTACGTTTTAGCAAACTCTAAACAGTGTTATGTTTTTGAGATAAAAACGTTTAGAAATAATTTAAACTATTCGACACAATGGACCAGAACCAGAGTAAAAAAAGCTATAAATATTGCGAGGTTCCAGAATATAAAAGTACTACGATTGAAACATCTAACAAAACATTTATTTCTATTAGTAAGGATGCAAAAAAATGGAATGGCAGAAAAGCATGAAAAGACTCAAAGCATTCACTGATAAGCAGTGGCGGATTTGCCATAAGGCCCAGTAGGCCCGGGCCTAGGGCGGCCAGATACGAAGGGCGGCAATCGTGCCAAAAAAACTCAGTGATGATAACAAGAAATAACTCAAATGCAAAGTATCTCAAAATATTTTAGAGGCTCGCGTACCGTACGTATGATTATAATCTTCCTAAATCACTATTTTTGAGTATTAAAGTATAAATACTTTCGTACATCGTGCTTAAAAAATAGTTCGTACGTTTAGTTTAATATTAGTGATCTAGGAAGAATACCTATCCTATTGTTATTACAAAAACAACTCAGCGGTGTCGCGCGAACATTCTAGAAAGCTCTACACGACGCTCGAATGCGTGCGCGCGCCGCCCCGCAGGAAGGATCTAGAAACGGTGCAAGCGCGACGGAAATACGCGCGACGTGAGAGTGAGCAAGACAGCGCGCGGCATGCATATACGCGCGCGTTCTGGAAACTGCCCGACTATTCTAGTATAACGTTGCACCGGTATATATAAGCTACGGGTTTGGACGGTGGGACAGTTCAGTTTACTGAGCGATTGAGTGCGATACTGCTTAAGTTGAATATGGACGGAAAGAAAAGGGTAAGGTTAAGTGGGGCAGAGTATCGCAAGAGAGCTAAAGAAAAAGATGATAAACAAAAAGATACGATTAAAAAAACACGGAAATTAGACGATTTCTTTGGAAAACTTGATGTTCCAAGTAGTAGTGGCGCTCCGTCAACTGATGATTCTGCAGTGTCTTCAAGTGAAAATACTTTGATCGATGTGGCAAGCATATCGAAAGAACAAGCCGAAGATGTCCCTCTAGTACCAGGAGTGGCAGGAGTAGGAGTGCAGCCCAATCCTACGGACCAGGAGCTCTACGAAATCAGCGACGATCCAGCTAAATGGACAATCGACGAGTTCACGCGTGATCAAATTTGTAAGAACGGAGCCAATCAAAACATCCAAAATGATTTTCCTAAAAGTGAGCGCATTTACAAAGATAAAGCGCGACAGTTGTCGAGACATTTATTCGAACGTCAGCTTCTGAACGGTGAAAAAGTTCCGCGAAAGTGGCTAATTTATTCCAAAAGTACTGGATGTGTTTTTTGTGGTCCTTGTCTGCTTTTTAATAGCGGGGAGAGTCAGTTCGACAAAAAAGAAGGTTTCAATGACTGGAAAAATTCATATCATCGAGTGTCAACTCATGAGAATTCGCCTACTCACAAATTATCTGTTCTGCATATGAAAGAACGAAGCAACGTGCTAGGTCGCATTGACCGCGCATTAACAATGCAATTAGATGAAGAAATAAATTACTGGAGAAACATTCTGAAAAGAGTAGTTGCATGCGTAAAAGCGCTTGCGTCACGTGGTTTGCCTTTCAGAGGACACGAAGAAAAATTTGGATCAATCCACAATGGAAATTATTTGATGTCCTTAGAGCTTATCGCCGAGTTCGATCCGTTCTTAGCCAAACACATTACACGTTATGGAAATCCAGGCTCAGGATTTACGAGTTATCTTTCTTCAACAACATGCGAAGAATTCATTCGACTTATGGGAAACAAAGTTTTGGAAACAATTGTTATGGAAATATTAACCGCAAAATATGTTTCTCTGATTATTGACTCGACACCGGATATATCTCACGTAGACCAGCTCACTTATGTTATCAGATATGTCCTGCCTAATGGGTCACCTGTAGAACGGTTCCTCAAGTTTATTCCAAACACAGGCCACAAATCACAACAAATGGCAGATGCTGTTACCTCAACTTTAACTGAATTGGGAATTGACATTTCAAACTGCCGCGGGCAATCATATGACAATGCAGCTAACATGTCAGGCATATACAACGGCCTGCAAGCTAAAATAAAGGAAATTTCACCCCTTGCCGACTATGTTCCCTGTTCAGCACACTCGCTTAATTTAGTAGGTGAATGTGCTGCTGAAAGCAGCCAAGAGGCTTGTTCGTTCTTTTTTCTACTCCAAGAGTTATACAATTTCTTTGCAGCGTCAACTCAGCGTTGGGAACTCCTTCAAACCCATTTCACCGTCAAAAGTCTATCAACGACTCGTTGGTCAGCTCGTGCAGACGCATGCAAAAGTTTACGCGAATCCTGGAATGAAATCCATAAAGCGCTAGTCACCATCGAAAATGACACACAACAGAAGAGAACCGTTATATGCGAAGCAAGAGGTATTCGTTTGAAACTGGAACGTTTTGAAACGGCTCTCATGGCTGTTTTTTGGGGATGTTTACTAGATCGCATTAACGCCACAAGTAAAAAACTTCAGAGTGTGGAAATTGACATTACTATTGTTATAGAACTGTACGAGGCTTTAATACATTTTGTTGGCGAAACAAGAGAGAATTTCGATGAATTCGAAAAAAAGCGAATAAACTGTCCTTCGTACAGGAATATGAAAAAGATTTTCGACGCAATCGAAAGCGTAAGCTGCTTCCTGGCGAGACTAATACAGGTGAAGAGATGCAACAAAGTGGCCGTGAACATTTTAGAATACATACTTTTTTGGTAGTAATTGATACATTGTCAGAAGAACTGAAAAGACGCCGGGATGCTTATAAATTACTCTACAATAAATTCCACTTTATTACCAACCTGAAGAATCTAAGCATCTCAGAAGTCGAAGATAAGGCCAAAGCATTGCAAATGATTTATTCTACTGACTTAGAAGACAATTTTACAGAAGAATGTCTTCATTTTCGTTCCCACTGCAGCATAAAAAATGAGGAGCAAAAGAGTGCAGTCAGTTTGTTGAAATGGTTACGAACCGAAGGTCTTCAAACCATTTATCCAAACGTGGATATTGGTCTTCGTATGTGTGTGTGTACACCCGCCAGTAACTGTACAGGAGAAAGATCGTTTTCTTGTTTGCGCAGAGTTAAAAACTATTTACGCACTACAATGACGGAGCAGAGGCTAAACGATCTTGCTTTGCTTAACATAGAAGCTGATTTTTTAAGGAAATTGGATTGCGAAGATTTAATTAATAATTTTGCTGCGCTTAAGTGCAGACGACGAGTTTTGTAACACATTGTAAAACCTTTATTTTATTAAAAAGGAAACCTAAAACCATTTTAAATGTTTTATTCAAATTTCCAATCATCCCTGGCCTCGGAAAATATTATAAACTAGCTTTATAAGCTAGCTTTTAGTTAACAATTTTCTGAATCAAATAAAAGTGGCAATAAAGTAAATTCATGAATTATGTATCTAGTCTCTAATGATCGGTGCTGAGAAAAGGGCGGCACATGGCCTGGGGCCTAGAGCGGCTAGGACTGCAAATCCGCCACTGCTGATAAGTCAAAATACTTTGTTTATGTATTTCTGGATTTCATTTTTCTTTAATCAGAATCGTTAAAAATTACCTTATAAAATACGTTGTTAGTCCATATTGAGAGAGTTATTGAAAACCACACGCTTGTATTAATCTAAATTTTCTAAAATATGTGGATAATATTGTTCTTATAGCTTGTGGTGTTATTAATGTTCAAAATTATTTAATAAAATTGAATTTTATTAAATACTGCTTTTTTCCAAAAAAACAGGTAATCTTCTCAGTAGATCATCAACAAAACCAGTTATATTATAAGTTTTAAAACAATATATTTTATTTGATTCAAAGTCCGGATCAGCTCTAACAAATATCGCTTTTTTTACCAGTGAGGTGCATGTGCATTTGAATCTGATGTAAACATTTGAAACTAATATTACCTGCTTCATCAAAATAAGTTTTTCTTGTTCTTTTCAACATTAGTGATTCAATTTCCACTACACATTCATCATAAATAGCATTTGGAGATGCTCCTTCAATTGGGCAGTCTGCAGTTAAAAAAATGCAATTTTTTACTGAGTAACCTGTAGCGTTATCTCCGTAACTTTGTCCACCAGACCAGGAATAAAATAAAACATCTGGTATCACCCTGTATATCATTTGAGAGAGCATGTGTTTATGAAAATATTGACATTTTTAATCATTCTGGCCGGAAAACAGCGAAAAACGATGTGTCACATAGTATAAAATTATAATTTAATAAACTAGTGTTTTTTATTAAAAAATTTCATAATCATTAGCAAGTCTACTTCTGGAAGATTTAATGAGTCTGTTTTTTTTCAATTTAGGTCCACACATTTTATTTTATTAACACAGGAATTTTGCGAGTAATTCAAAATAAATAAATTCTACGCGAGGCACGTTACAGTCAGAAGTATAATTTTTGTTCACATTAACTTTCATATGCGGTGACGTCACAGTCATAGTCTTCGCCCCGCTCTCGGTATGCTTGTTTAATTGGTTGTATTAGGAGAACGACATATTCTATTGACATGAAATTTTCAGAATCATATTTTTATCCCCAGTACTTTGTTTTACGACAGTTAAAAATGATTTGAAAATTTTGGTAAACGATCCCATTGCGCCCGGAATGCAATAATAGATATACAGATTCGTTAAAAAGATAATACCCATGAAGAACCAAAAAAATACTACACTGGAAGATGTTTTAAAATAGATACTTAAAGTATGTGCACATACACGTAAACGTATTGACACGACGTATACCCAATACGTTTACGTATTTCATTGCATCTTAAGAAGAGTTGAGGCAATTGACAACTTGTTTGTCGCTTGTTTACATTTTAATCCATTGAGTTCCCCTAACCCAACTTCACTGTGTTATTTTTATTTGCTTTTTTCTTTCTCTAATGACGCGCTTGCTATAGACACAAATAAAGTCAGAAAAACCTCCGATATTCGGTCCCTTTCTTTTTCACGAGAGTTAAGACGGACATTTCCACTTACACAACGGCCTATGGCTTGTTGCCTCTATCTGTAGTATCTCTATGGCTAGACGGCGCTAGTGGCGAAAAATGGCCGCTCGATGGTTCGAGATACTTAAGCTTTATTCGATGAAAACACTCAGACAAATTCGAATATCTATTTTAGTATGAAGTAGCTTTAACTATTTCGTAAATCTATTCAGATTCTATGGAAATATGTTAACATAGCTCATCATCATCATCAAGTGAAGACGATGTTCTTCTTGATGTGATTAATAATCTTATAATTCCAGATACAAGATAATATTAAAAACGAAAACTTTGTGGAAGAGACTGTCTCTCAATACAGTGATGATGATGAGCTGTCTTCAATTGTCAATTTAATTAGGTTAGTTCAGTTCTATAGACCATGCGGGATATTCGGGTTTTTTTAAACTCCGTTCAATTGTAAACGGTCCGAAAATAGTTCTTAGGACTGAATAAAGTACGCAACTAGTTCTGCAAATTCAAGATTGGTTCACGGACTGTCCACAAACAAAAGGAGCGGGTAAACATACAACACGGCTCCACCCACCACGTCAAATTTAGTAGTTGAGGTGCGCATGCGTCCACGCAGCCTTTAACCTTCTATTCCATGTGACTGAATGTAAGAGCTGATTAACGCAGTTGGTAGGGTATTGATCTTAAAACTCAGAGGTCGTAGGTTCGAAACCCGGTTAGGTGCTGGTTTTTTTTTGTTTTTTTAAAAAAATTTTATTTCTTATTTTTTGATATTTCTATACATAGTTACACTTTGATCAAGCGGGTTTGGTGCTGGGTTTTTTTGTTTTTTTTTAGTTTTTTATTTCTTATTTTCTGATATTTCTATACATTTTTACACTTTGATCAACCGGGTTTGGGCCTGGGGTTTCTTGTGTGTTGTTATGCTACTACTAAATTTGGCAAAGTCTTGAGTCATGCGCAGTTGAAGGAGCCGTGTTGTATGTTTTCCCGCTCCTCAAACAAAAACCCGAATAAAGCTTTAGTTTGAGACAGTTTGAACTGCCATATAAACATACCTGACACTCTTAGCGCTAGACCAACAAGCTACACGGAGCTACAAGACGGATTACGCTATGTCAACGAAAACAACAGTTTCGATATCATCGCCAATAGAAATGTAAAAAACATAAAAAATGATATAAATAGTTTATTTCCAATGTCATGCATTAACTTAACAATAAAATTAATTTTTACTGTGAAAGTCGATATTGAAAATTGTAAAATCAAGATTTATTTCGAATTGTAGCATTAAAGTGAATGCTAATGACAGTGATGATGACTATTAGTTTTTAAACAAGGAGTTTTATTTAAAAAATCTTCGCCAGGGCGAAATATTCCATGATCGTACAATATACTTTCGCGTATACAAAAACTAGAAACTTTAGGCTGGAAACGTTATAATAATCATGAAAACATTTAAAATATTAGAAAGTCATTTTGCTACTTATGAGTTATTAATATTTAAAAACCTGTAATATCGTAGTCTTCCTAGAAGGGAATCGTTCAAAAATCATTAACGAAATGACTTTAAATGAATTTAAATAAAAATCAAATTTTAGACTGAAAACGTTAAATTGAATCAAATCGAGATCGAATTGTAGCATTAAAGTTGATATCAGTTATACAAGGTGTTTTATTTATAAAAAAATATAGGTATATTTTTTATCTCAGTTGTTTATAGTCGCTCCAACCAATAATAAGGTTATTAGCGACGAAAAGTATAGGTACATGTACAAATAATTATAAAAGGTGGTACAACCTGGTTTCTTTATTTATCTATCAAATTTAAGGTTAGCCATATATCAAAATAGCAAATAAAACAAAACAAAACAAACGATGACGCACACCAAGAAGGCTATTTAATGCATGGTTCAAATAATACCCTTCTTGGTGTGCGACATCGATTGTTAATGTCCTAACACATTACGTAGGAAGAAATGGAAAAAAGGCAGGTCTGTGATTAATCCTAATCAAAATATCGCAATAATGAACCGTTTAAGTGTATTACAAACGTTAACCCTTAACCTTTTACTCACAAAAATTTGATTGGTTGATGTTTAGATTACGCGCAAGCGCCGCCTGTCAATCGGGAGAAATTACAACGCTCAATATAGGATGCAAAATGCAAACCTACCTTTCATAGCGGCAATGTGTCCCACTGAAAGTTCTCGTCAGGTCTGTACTTTGTTGTTTACGGTCAATTATTAGTTATGAAAAGTGGATATTAATTTTATTGTTTTATTTGTTTGAATAATACGAAAATATGCCAAAATACACGAAAAAACATCAGCATTTTGAAAGTTCTCAAGTATTTTCAGCTATAAAAAAAGAAGCTGGTAATTATTAATTTCATAGCCTTTTCGAATTAGGCTGAATAGGATCCTGATGATTTTATTTATCAAATTTAAGGTTAGCTATATGTCAAAATAGCAAATAAAATAAGGGATTAGGAGGGCAAAAAGGGGAGGGAATCCCATTTTAGGGGATGAAAAGATAAAAGTGGTATGGGTAACTAAGGAGGACAGTGGAATGGAGAAGGGGATACAGAAGATGTTTAGGGATAGGTATCCGATGCTAGCAGAAAAAGGAGAGAAAATGGAGTGGGTTAAGGAGATACGCACTAAGGAAATAAAAGGGACCAGGGTGAACGCAGAGAAGTCGATCTGTCGAATGGAGGGGGATTGTAGGGATGAGAGGAAGGTGTTTGATATGATGAGTCGACTGCTTAGGAAAGTGGGGAGCGGGGTCAGAGTTGGGCTACACAGGTTTTTGCATGTGGAGGTGGAGGTACGGAAAAAGATGGTCGCGTGGGTTAGAGCTGTTGGGACTGAGGTGACTATTTATATAGATAGGGAAAAGGCGGTCAGGAATGAGGCGGTCATCCTGAAGGTTCTTGGAGAAGTCAATCAGGAGGGGATATATCAGATTAAGAAGGGTTTGACGGAGATGGAAGGAAAGTGGGTCGATAGACTCAGAGTCTCAAGGAACAGGGAGGTGGTTATAGAGCAAAGAAGGGGGTTGAGGTGAGGGGAATTTTGAAGGAGGTGGAAAGGGTGATAGGAGCTAGGGCAGTGGAGGCGGGAGGGGAAACAAAAACCATTAAGATGGTAAGGATAGGCCCATGGATGGAAGACTGAGTGGTGAGGAAGAAAATAAAGGAATTGATTGGGGAAGGGACAAGGGTATTGAAAGTGGTTGAGGGATAGGAGGCAAACGGTATGTTGAGGGTAGAATGTGAGAAGGCGGTAGCTTTACTAGGTAAACGGGAGATTAAGATGGACTTAAATAGGGTAAACATTATTATTATTAGGGTAAACGGAGATAAAAAAAATGGGAGTGACCTTCTGGACCCCTTAGAGGGGATGAGTCTGGTCAAATAGGAGGAAGGGGAGAGCCGACCTCGGGAAAAAAATATAGAGGAGCGATGGAGGGTGTTACAAATAAATTTAGTGAAATTTAGGGAAGCGGATGGGTGGTAGTGAGAATTGGAGACATGGTGGTGTACAGTGTGTATATAAGTCCAAATGTCAGCCTAGAAGAATATGAGAGGAGTATGACAGGATTGGGGGACGATCTTAGGGTGTCAAAAGGGAAAAGGAGAGTTATGAGAAGAATGGTGACAGGCACCTTCAATGCCAAGAATAGGTACTTATCGGGGAGAAAAACGGACAGGAGAAGAGAGATCCTGGAGGAAGTGTTGACATCCAGCGGATTGGCGGTGCTAAATGATGGACTGTTGCTCACCTTCTTGAGGGGTGACGGATGTTCATCAATCATTGATATAACAGCGTGTGATGAATGGCTGGGGGAAAGAGTGAGTAGTTGGAGGGTACTGGAGGATGAGGAAAGCTTGTTTTCAGATAGGTATGTGGAGACGAATATAAGAGGAGGGAGAAAGGAATTGGTGGAAAAGAGGGGATGGAAGTGGACGAAGGCCGACGCAGAAAGAATGGGGAAGAAAGTAAGGAAGGAAGGAAGGGGACTTGGGAATGATGTAGAGAAACAGTATGATGTGATACAGGGCTGCAGGAGAGAGGGGAAGAGGCGAAAGTGGAGGGCGAATTACTAGTGGAATGAGGAAATATTAGAGAGTCTGTGGAGGGAGTGCAAGAAGGATCGAAGACGAATGTTGAGGGGAAAAGTGGGGATCGAAGGGAAAGGTGGATATAAGGAGAAGAAGAAGGAACTGGAGCGCAGGGTGGAGAGGGAAAAAATAATTAAGTGGGAGGAGTTATTGGGGGAGTTGGAAAACAACCCATGGGGAAAGGCGTATGAGATAGCGGTGAAAAGAATGGGTGGAAATAGGAACGTGGTGCTAGAGGAAGATTGGGAGAAAGATATTATAGAGAAATTGTTCACAGGGATGGAAGGAGGAGTGGAGGGCAAGATTCGGGAAGCCCAGAATACTAGGGAGATAGGGAAAATGAGAGGGATAAGGTCGGTAGAGAAGTGGGAAGTAGAGGAGGGGGGAGAAATGTTAAGGTAAGGAAAGCCCCAGGGATAGATGGCATGAGAGGTGATATGGTGAATGACAATGGGGAGTACTTTTTTGAACTATTTAACAGGATACTGAGGTAGGCTGAGTTCCCGGTAAGGTGGAAGGTAGCCAGGGTGATCCTTGTGAAGAAGACGGGTAGGGATGGGAAGCGGGCGGGGGACTACAGGACCATCAGCCTGCTGTGTGGTTTGGGTAAATTGATGGAGGGGATAATAAGGATTGAGGAGGAAGTTGGTAGAAATGGGGGTTTTAAGAAAAACCAACATGGGTTTGTAGAAGGAAAATCATGCATCTCAGTGCTGGGCAGAGTGGTGGAAAGGACTAGGCAGGGTAGCTGTAGGAGTAAGGAATTGGCCCTGCTTGTGTTCTTCGACGTAGCGAACGCGTTCAACAGTGTCAGTAAACGGGCGGTTTTGAGCGCGTTGATAAAGCTTGGAGTAGGGGAGGGGCTAGTTTATCTAGTAGAGGACTACCTGACGGGGCGTGCGATAGTTGACCCTAGGGGAAGAAAGTATGGGCCGGAGATTGGAGTGCCCCAGGGCTCGGTTCTGGGACCGACGCTTTGGAAGTGAAGAGGGATATGGGATTACGGTGTATGCGGACGATGTCTGTCGGCAAAGGAAGAGGTGGAATAGAAAGAAAGGCGGAGAGTATTTGTAATTGTGGAGCAGATAGAGCGGTGTGGACTGGAAGTGGCTGAAGACGGTGGGGCTACTGGTGAAGTGGCGGAGCAAGGCAAGTGGGGGCGATGGTGGAGGGAAAGAAAATTCGGATGAAGGAAGCGGTGAAATATCTAGGGGTGGGGTTGGATAGCCAATTATCCTTCAAAACCTATATGTTGAAGGCTGCACAGAAAGCAAAAGTAAGGGTAGCATGGCTGGGGAGATTAATGGGTAATATGAAAGGACCCGGCAGACAGAGTATGGCGCGGAAGTGTGTGGTGAGAAAGCAGGGGTGAATGTGAGGGTTAGACCACTCCTGCGGGTGCAGAGAGGGATACTCCTGAGGGTGGTGCAGGCGTACAGGACTGAAACAATAGTTAAACAGCTTGGAGGAGCAAAAAAAATTGATGTACCTCGAATAATTCCAATGCAGAAGAGTGGTGGTTTTCTACCACTATTACCACTGTTCGCAGGATTGTCGGCTGTTGGTGCGCTTGCTGGCAGAACAGCCGGTGTAGCAAAAGCAGTGGTTGACGCACGTATGTACTGCACACAAAAAATTAGAAGAAGTTCGTCACAATAAAGCAATGGAACAAAACCAACAAATTGGATTGCGCTTGTATCCTTGTATGTGAAAAAAAATGCGCGTTTGTTTTTAGAAAAAGTGGATCAACAAAAATGACTAGAACTACCGATAATATTACCAAACCGTGCACTTTATGTCGTATAAATTAAGCGGTATGCGAAATTACTATAATTAAAAATGTTTCGAGATGTTTTTATACTTGATGAAATACCTGAAGACAGTTCTCCTTGGCAAATAGCACGTGCAGTCGTAAATTCAGATGTTTCAAATAATAGCGGTATACACTGGGTTAGGCTTAGTGTAAGAACAATGACAATGTTGTATATTTCGATTCATTCGGTAATCTGAGACCTTGCTGCGAACTTGTCCAATATTGGAGACGTGGAGGAAAGAATATCAAATTTTTTTAAAATAACAAACAATTTCAAACATATTGATCCAGTTAATTGCGGTTATTTGTTTTAAAGTTTCTCAATCAACAGCAGCAAAAATGAATAATGAAATGTCAAATATTTATCAAAAGAAAACACTGTGCAGTTAGTCATCTGTCATTTTTGGTTGAGCGCGAATTTGAAACTAATGGTATTTTTATTCAAAAATTTTTTTCTTGAAAGGTGATTTCAAGCAGAAAATACGTTAAAGACAATCTCCTGGGAATACAAAATTATGTTGCACAAGTTTTTGTTCTCAAAATCCCTAAACGGGTAATAAGTTTTGGGTATATTGTAATAAGTTTTGAGTATATTATAGCGAATTTCGATAACCAGATGATTTTATTTTCTTACATCTCAATTGTTGCAATAAACTTGAGCACGATAACATTTTTGAATCGAGAATGAAGAGACCTTTCAAACGACATATCACAAGCGTATACTTCCCATTTAAAATATTGAGGGTTGGACCTGAGGTGGGTTGAAAGTGGGGATCGCACTTTTACGTGGAAGAATGTCAGTTTGTAATTTAAATTTGAACTTTTTTGGGATTTTTAATAAATATGTACAGTACTTAACCGAAATAATGAATTTATCCCGTTTAACTTTTACACACTGTATAAGTAGTAAACGTATTTAAGGCAAGAGTTATCTTCTGTATGTTCCTGGTGGTGTATTCATTATCCTTTTTTATTTGTTGTTAAATTAAACCACAATAATTTTTGTATTTTTATTTTAACGTTTCAGTAGCGTTCCAGCTACCGTTATCAAGATTAATATTAAGTTTCTATAAACATTGACTAAAAAATAGCTATTTTTTAGTCAATGCTATAAATAAGTTGTCAAATTTTTTCGTTGTATCAGATAGGTACCAGAATTTATAAAAAACTTAATGAATCTTTTGATAACGGTAGCTGAGAAAAGCTACGGAAACGTTGGAATAAAAATTTACAAAATATTGTGGTTTAATTTCCCAACAAATAAAAACAGAATAGGTAGGGAAGATTTGTTTCAAGTCTTTTGAGTGCACCCACAATTCAATATTGTTACAAAACATTTTTCTATTACCTATGTTTACAGTGTATGCAAAAAAAATTGAACCAATTTTTGAGCAGCTGCATATAAAAGTGTAATAAGCTACAAGTTACATTTTAATAAGACAATGGTACTATTCATTCACAGCGGTCAAACTAGAACACAGATTGTGCAAATTCAGCAAGTCTCGAGGATAATCAAAGTTTATAAATAGGATAAGAG